>CM060953.1:0-45000 GCA_030765055.1 Mantis religiosa | reverse complement strand
CAAGCCACGCCGAATTAGCTTTTGGCGGGTAGAATTTCTCGGCATGTTACGTCGGCTGCTTTTGAGCCCTCAGTACTCTCCTCCTCTCACCTCCTTTCTCTCCTAACTCAAACAAAGTGAAAAACAAAGTGAAAACAACGAGAAACGCAGCCCTGGCGTCCGTACACGTCGGCCGCTTGGGCCGTTATGATTCAAACTGTATGGAAGCCACGCGCAATCACACCAGAGCGATGACTCAGGATTACGTCACCCTTGGCTACTTCCTTGCAGGTGCGTTCACCTCTTGGTCGAGGTCATCCGAGCGCGTTTGCACAATGCATTCTTACGACCAGTGTGCCAAAGATTAACGTCAATCGCAAGTTAAACACGACCGTTTGTTAATTAAAGAAAACTGGGCCCAGGAATCCCCAAAAATGTTCACTTACTTGGCAATGCGTACCCAGCAACATTAATTTTCCTACGCGGCGCCGAACTTCGAGTTTTAGCTCACCTCCACGTAGCACTCCGCGACGGTCTCTCCGGACCCTCCCTTGGGGGAAACCTTAACACTTGGGCGCAAAAGAGGCCGGGGAGGGGTAATGCAATACCAGTTACCCTACCTGGGGCCGAACTTCGAGTTTTAGCTCACCTCCACGTAGCACTCCGCGACGGTCTCTCCGGACCCTCCCTTGGGGGAAACCTTAACGCTTGGGCGCAAAAGAGACCGGGGAGGGGTAATGCAATACTAGTTACCCTACCTGAGGCCGAACTTCGAGTTTTAGCTAACCTCCACGTAGCACTCCGCGACGGTCTCTCCGGACCCTCTCTTGGGGGAAAGCTTAACACTTGGGCGCAAAAGAGGCCGGGGAGGGGTAATGCAATACTAGTTACCCTACCTGGGGCCGAACTTCGAGTTTTAGCTCACCTCCACGTAGCACTCCGCGACGGTCTCTCCGGACCCTCCCTTGGGGGAAACCTTAACACTTGGGCGCAAAAGAGGCCGGGGAGGGGTAATGCAATACTAGTTACCCTACCTGGGGCCGAACTTCGAGTTTTAGCTCACCTCCACGTAGCACTCCGCGACGGTCTCTCCGGACACTCCCTTGGGGGAAACCTTAACGCTTGGGCGCAAAAGAGGTCGGGGAGGGGTAATGCAATACTAGTTACCCTACCTGAGGCCGAACTTCGAGTTTTAGCTCACCTCCACGTAGCACTCCGCGACGGTCTCTCCGGACCCTCTCTTGGGGGAAACCTTAACACTTGGGCGCAAAAGAGGCCGGGGAGGGGTAATGCAATACTAGTTACCCTACCTGGGGCCGAACTTCGAGTTTTAGCTCACCTCCACGTAGCACTCCGCGACGGTCTCTCCGGACCCTCCCTTGGGGGAAACCTTAACGCTTGGGCGCAAAAGAGGTCGGGGAGGGGTAATGCAATACTAGTTACCCTACCTGGGGCGGAACTTCGAGTTTTAGCTCACCTCCACGTAGCACTCCTCGACGGTCTCTCCGGACCCTCCCTTGGGGGAAACCTTAACGCTTGGGCGCAAAAGAGGCCGGGGAGGGTTAATGCAATACTAGTTACCCTACCTGAGGCCGAACTTCGAGTTTTAGCTCACCTCCACGTAGCACTCCGCGACGGTCTCTCCGGACCCTCTCTTGGGGGAAACCTTAACACTTGGGCGCAAAAGAGCCCGGGGAGGGGTAATGCAATACTAGTTACCCTACCTGGGGCCAAACTTCGAGTTTTAGCTCACCTCCACGTAGCACTCCGCGACGGTCTCTCCGGACCCTCCCTTGGGGGAAACCTTAACGCTTGGGCGCAAAAGAGGTCGGGGAGGGGTAATGCAATACTAGTTACCCTACCTGAGGCCGAACTTCGAGTTTTAGCTCACCTCCACGTAGCACTCCGCGACGGTCTCTCCGGACCCTCCCTTGCGGGGAAACCTTAACACTCGAAGCTTTTCGTTAATTATGGAGGTTTCTAAACATTATTCTAGCATCCAAACTTGACTCGGGCGAGGTCCGGCTTTTGGCACTCAACTGCCCCTGGTGTGTGTTTTCGAAGCTACTGTCACTTGATCGATTGTCGTAATTGGCGCCAGTGACGACAGGTGGCGGCCCGATCGACTAAGGGCGGAGGTACCTGACCATTGCTCCGCCCAGTGTACGCGGGTGGTGGACCAATGACAATGACTGTAGCAAATCGTTCCCACAATCTGCCGCCATTGAAAACGTTCTCTGCCGACCAATGGGGTGAGCTCTTGCTCGAGACGGAAGACTGGCAATTATTTAAGGTGTCCCGAATATATGTAGCAAATGCCAGAGTATGACTATGTTTGCCTGTTCCATTTCTTATACATGCACTCTAAGCAACTAAATTCTCTATTTTCAACATAATTTACGTCTTGACAATCGGGAGCTACTCTTGAAAAGGCTAAATCGATAATAGCACGGCTAAAATAATCCTGTGGTAATTTGAATAATTTAGCATAGCCCAAACTTCACCTCTTTGAAATATATGAAGGAGTGGGGAGGTCGGCTAAAGCAATATCTGGAATCTTAATTAGTGCATGTGCTTCCCGCAAAGGTTGATACATCACTTCATTTACTGCAAACGTCCTTTATAAATATTAAGGATCTTAACGACTGCAATTAAAGTTAGGGGTAAATGTGATGCTACTAAAGTTGTAAACGTGCCGATCTATATTTGAGCATAGGTGAGTGAAAAAAAGGTTTTTTTTCATAAATGTGAAACATGCATCATTGGTATTCGTTTAATAAAGGAAACGCATCCTAAGTTCCGTTTTTGCTTATTTTTCCCTCTTTCACTAGCGCTTTGCACCGATTTGGACTTAGAAAAAGTTTCGATTTTGGGAAAAAATAACTTTTTAAAAACACGAAATATACATCGCAGGCATTCGTTTAGAAGAAGAAACTCGTCCCAAGAATCCTTTTCGCTAATTTGTCCCTCTTTCACAAGCGGTTTGCACCGCAAGTGGTCGTTTCCCTTGCTGGACTTAGAAAAATTTCGCTCGGAGTTGGACTTTAAAAAACTTTTATCGGACCGAAAAAAGTTTTTTTGATAAATGTGAAACATGCATCCTTGGTATTCGTCGGATAAAGGAAACGCATCCTAAGT
This sequence comes from Mantis religiosa, assembly GCA_030765055.1. NCBI lineage: Eukaryota > Metazoa > Arthropoda > Insecta > Mantodea > Mantidae > Mantis > Mantis religiosa. The sequence continues at coordinate 41,883 of CM060953.1, read as the reverse complement.
TCCGTTTTTGCTAATTTGCCCCTCTTTCACTAGCGCTTTGCACCGATTTGGACTCAGAAAAAGTTTCGATTTTGGGAAAAAATAATTTGTTTAAAAACACGAAATATACATCACAGTCATTCGTTTAGAAGGGGAACCTCGTCCCCAGAATCGTCTTTGCTAATTTGTCCCTCTTTAAGTAGCAGTTTGCTCCGAAAGTGGTAGTTCTCCCATGTACTACGCGGCTGGACTGTGAAAATTTTCGCTCGGAGTTGGACTTTAACTTTTTTCGGACCGAAATAAAGTTTTTTTGAAAAATGTGAAATATGCATCATTGGTGTTCGTTTGATAAAGAAAACACATCCTTAGCCTCGTTTCTGCTAATTTGGCCCTGTTTCATTAACTTTTTGCGCCGATTTGGACTTAGAAAGAGTTTCGATATTTTGCAAAAATAATTTTTTAAAAAACATGAAATATACATCGGAGGCATTCTTTTAGAAAGGGAAACACATCCCAAGAACGATTTTGGCAAATTTCCGCGTTTTACGATGGCGCAGTGCACCACACCTACAAGACGACAATTCCGGCCCTCGGGCGGCGAGGCCTCAACTGCCGGCATGGTTCCGAGACGAACGCCCCGGGGACTTAGAAATTTTTCGCTTGGAGTTGGACTTAAACTTTTTTCGGTCCGAAAAAAAGTTTTTGAAAAATGTGAAATATGCATCATTGGTGTTCGTTTGATAAAGAAAACACATCCTTAGCCTAGTTTCTGCTAATTTGGCCCAGTTTCATTAACTTTTTGCGCCGATTTGGACTTAGAAAAAGTTTCGATATTTTGCAAAAATAATTTTTTTAAAAACATGAAATATACATCGGAGGCATTCTTTTAGAAAGGGAAACACATCCCAAGAACGATTTTGGCAAATTTCCGCGTTTTACGATGGCGCAGTGCACCACACCTACAAGACGACAATTCCGGCCCTCGGGCGGCGAGGCCTCAACCGCCGGCATGGTTCCGAGATGAACTCCCGGGGGACTTTGAGATTTTTCGCTCGGAGTTGGACTTTGAAAAAAATTTTGATCGAAGTGAAAAAAATGTTTTTTAAAAAAAGTGAAACATGCATCGGTGGCATTCGCTTGATAAGGCAAACACATCCTAAGGCTCGCTTTTGCTAATTAATCCCTCTTTAAGTGGCAGTTTGCTCCGAAAGTGGTAGTTCTCCCATATACTACGCGGCTGGACTTTGAAAATTTTCGCTCGGAGTTGGACTTAGAAAAATTTTGATCGAAGTGAAAAAAATGTTTTTTGAAAAATGTGAAACATGCATCGGTGGCATTCGTTTGATAAGGCAAACAAATCCTGAGGTTCGCTTTGCTAATTTGTCCCTCTTTAAGTGGCAGTTTGCTCCGAAAGCGGTAGTTCTCCCATATACTACGCGGCTGGACTTTGAAAATTTTCGCTCGGAGTTGGACTAACTTTTTTCGGACCGAAAAAAAAGTTTTTCTGAAAAATGAGAAATATGCATCATTGGTGTTCGTTTGATGAAGAAAACACATCCTTAGCCTAGTTTCTGCTAATTTGGCCAAGTTTCATTAATATTTGCGCCGATTTGGACTTAGAAAAAGTTTCGATATTTTGCAAAAATAATTTTTTAAAAAACATGAAATATACATGGGAGGCATTCTTTTAGAATGGGAAACATGCCAAGAACGATTTTGGCAAATTTCCCCGTTTTTCGATGACGCGTTACACCACACATACAAGACGACAATTCCGGCCCTCGGGCGGCGAGGCCTCAACTGCCGGCATGGTTCCGAGACGAACGCCCCGGGGAATTAGAAATTTTTCGCTCGGAGTTGGACTAAGAAAAAAATTTTGATCGAAGTGAAAAAAATTTTTTTTGAAAAAAGTGAAACATGCATCGGTGGCATTCGCTTGATAAGGCAAACACATCCTAAGGCTCGCTTTTGCTAATTAATCCCTCTTTAAGTGGCAGTTTGCTCCGAAAGTGGTAGTTCTCCCATATACTACGCGGCTGGACTTTGAAAATTTTCGCTCGGAGTTGGACTTCAACTTTTTTCGGACCGAAAAAAAGTTTTTTTGAAAAATGGGAAATATGCATCATTGGTGTTCGTTTGATAAAGAAAACACATCCTTAGCCTCGTTTCTGATAATTTGGCCCTCTTTCATTAACTTTTTGCGAAGAATTGGACTTAGAAAAAGTTTCGATATTTTGCAAAAATAATTTTTTTGAAAACATGAAATATACATCGGAGGCATTCTTTTAGAAAGGGAAACACATCCCAAGAACGATTTTGGCAAATTTCCGCGTTTTTCGATGGCGCAGTGCACCACACCTACAAGACGACAGTTTTGGCCCTCGGGCGGCGAGGCCTCAACTGCCGGCATGGTTCCGAGACGAACTCCCGGGGGACTTAGAAATTTTTCGCTCGGAGTTGGACTTAGAAAAAGTTTCGATATTTTGCAAAAATAATTTTTTTAAAAACATGAAATATACATCGGAGGCATTCTTTTAGAATCGGAAACATCCCAAGAACGATTATGGCAAATTTCCCCGTTTTTCGATGGCGCGTTACACCACACATACAAGACGACAATTCCGGCCCTCGGGCGGCGAGGCATCAACTGGCGGCATGGTTCCGAGACGAACGCCCCGGGGGACTTAGAAATTTTTCGCTCGGAGTTGGACTTAAACTTTTTTCGGACCGAAAAAAAGTTTTTGAAAAATGTGAAATATGCATCATTGGTGTTCGTTTGATGAAGAAAACACATCCCTAGCCTAGTTTCTGCTAATTTGGCACAGTTTCATTAACTTTTTGCGCCGATTTGGACTTAGAAAAAGTTTCGATATGTTGCAAAAAAAATTTTTTTATAAACATGAAATATACATCGGAGGCATTCTTTTAGAAAGGGAAACACATCCCAAGAACGATTTTGGCAAATTTCCGCGTTTTTCGATGGCGCGGTGCACCACACCTACAAGACGACAATTCCGGCCCTCGGGCGGCGAGGCCTCAACCGCCGGCATGGTTCCGAGATGAACTCCCGGGGGACTTTGAGATTTTTCGCTCGGAGTTGGACTTTGAAAAAAATTTTGATCGAAGTGAAAAAAATGTTTTTTAAAAAAAGTGAAACATGCATCGGTGGCATTCGCTTGATAAGGCAAACACATCCTAAGGCTCGCTTTTGCTAATTAATCCCTCTTTAAGTGGCAGTTTGCTCCGAAAGTGATAGTTCTCCCATATACTACGCGGCTGGACTTTGAAAATTTTCGCTCGGAGTTGGACTTAGAAAAATTTTGATCGAAGTGAAAAAAATGTTTTTTGAAAAATGTGAAACACGCATCGGTGGCATTCGTTTGATAAGGCAAACAAATCCTGAGGTTCGCTTTGCTAATTTGTCCCTCTTTAAGTGGCAGTTTGCTCCGAAAGCGGTAGTTCTCCCATATACTACGCGGCTGGACTTTGAAAATTTTCGCTCGGAGTTGGACTAACTTTTTTCGGACCGAAAAAAAAGTTTTTCTGAAAAATGAGAAATATGCATCATTGGTGTTCGTTTGATGAAGAAAACACATCCTTAGCCTAGTTTCTGCTAATTTGGCCAAGTTTCATTAATATTTGCGCCGATTTGGACTTAGAAAAAGTTTCGATATTTTGCAAAAATAATTTTTTAAAAAACATGAAATATACATGGGAGGCATTCTTTTAGAATGGGAAACATGCCAAGAACGATTTTGGCAAATTTCCCCGTTTTTCGATGACGCGTTACACCACACATACAAGACGACAATTCCGGCCCTCGGGCGGCGAGGCCTCAACTGCCGGCATGGTTCCGAGACGAACGCCCCGGGGAATTAGAAATTTTTCGCTCGGAGTTGGACTAAGAAAAAAATTTTGATCGAGGTGAAAAAATATTTTTTGAAAAATGTGAAACATGCATCGGTGGCATTCGCTTGATAAGGCAAACACATCCTAAGGCTCGCTTTTGCTAATTAATCCCTCTTTAAGTGGCAGTTTGCTCCGAAAGTGGTAGTTCTAACATATACTACGCGGCTGGACTTTGAAAATTTTCGCTCGGAGTTGGACTTAGAAAAATTTTGATCGAAGTGAAAAAAATGTTTTTTGAAAAATGTGAAACATGCATCGGTGGCATTCGTTTGATAAGGCAAACAAATCCTGAGGTTCGCTTTGCTAATTGGTCCCTCTTTAAGTGGCAGTTTGCTCCGAAAGCGGTAGTTCTCCCATGTACTACGCGGCTGGACTTGGAAAATTTTCGCTCGGAGTTGGACTTTAACTTTCTTCGGACCGAAAAAAAGTTTTTTTGAAAAATGTGAAATATGCATCATTGGTGTTCGTTTGATAAAGAAAACACATCCTTAGACTCGTTTCTGCTAATTTGGCCCTGTTTCATAAACTTTTTGCGCCAATTTGGACATAGAAAAAGTTTCGATATTTTGCAAACATGATTTTTTTAAAAAAATGAAATATACATCGGAGGCATTCTTTTAGAATGGGAAACATCCCAAGAACGATTTTGGCAAATTTCCCCGTTTTTCGATAGCGCGTTACACCACACATACAAGACGTATATTCCGGCCCTCGGGCGGCGAGGCCTCAACTGCCGGCATGGTTCCGAGACGAACGCCCCGGGGAATTAGAAATTTTTCGCTCGGAGTCGGACTTAGAAAAAATTTTGATCGAAGTGAAAAAATGTTTTTTGAAAAATGTGAAACATGCATCGGTGGCATTCGTTTGATAAGGCAAACAAATCCTGAGGTTCGCTTTTGCTAATTTGTCCCTCTTTAAGTGGCAGTTTGCTCCGAAAGCGGTAGTTCTCCCATGTACTACGCGGCTGGACTTGGAAAATTTTCTCTCGGAGTTGGACTTTAACTTTTTTCGGACCGAAAAAAAGTTTTTTTGAAAAATGTGAAATATGCATCATTGGTGTTCGTTTGATAAAGAAAACACATCCTTAGCCTCGTTTCTGCTAATTTGGCCCTGTTTCATTAACTTTTTGCGCCGATTTGGACTTATAAGAAGTTTCGATATTTTGCAAAAATAATTTTTTTAAAAACATGAAATATACATCGGAGGCATTCTTTTAGAATGGGAAACATCCCGAGAACGATTTTGGCAAATTTCCCGGTTTTTCGATGGCGCGTTACACCACACATACAAGGCGACAATTCCGGCCCTCGGGCGGCGAGGCCTCAACTGCCGGCATGGTTCCGAGACGAACGCCCCGGGGGAGTTAGAAATTTTTCGCTCGGAGTTGGACTTAAACTTTTTTCGGACCGAAGAAAAGTTTTTTAGAAAAATGTGAAATATGCATCATTGGTGTTCGTTTGTTAAAGAAAACACATCCTTAGCCTAGTTTCTGCTAATTTGGCCCAGTTTCATTAACTTTTTGCGCCGATTTGGACTTAGAAAAAGTTTCGATATTTTGCAAAAATAATTTTTTTAAAAACATGAAATATACATCGGAGGCATTCTTTTAGAAAGGGAAACACATCCCAAGAACGATTTTGGCAAATTTCCGCGTTTTTCGATGGCGCAGTGCACCACACCTACAAGACGACAATTCCGGCCCTCGGGCGGCGAGGCCTCAACTGCCGGCATGGTTCCGAGACGAACTCCCGGGGGACTTAGAAATTTTTCGCTCGGAGTTGGACTTGGAAAAAATTTTGATCGAAGTGAAAAAATTTTTTTGAAAAAAGTGAAACATGCATCGCTGGCATTCGTTTGATAAGGCAAACACATCCTAAGGCACGCTTTTGCTAAATAATCCCTTTATAAGTAGCAGTTTGCTCCGAAAGCGGTAGTTCTCCCATGTACTACGCGGCTGGACTTGGAAAATTTTCGGTCGGAGTTGGACTTAGAAAAAAATTTTGATCGAAGTGAAAAAAATGTTTTTTGAAAAAAGTGAAACATGCATCGCTGGCATTCGTTTGATAAGGCAAACACATCCTAAGGCACGCTTTTGGTAAATAATCCCTCTTTAAGTAGCAGTTTGCTCCGAAAGCGGTAGTTCTCCCATGTACTACGCGGCTGGACTTGGAAAATTTTCGCTCGGAGTTGGACTTTAACTTTCTTCGGACCGAAAAAAAGTTTTTTTGAAAAATGTGAAATATGCATCATTGGTGTTCGTTTGATAAAGAAAACACATCCTTAGACTCGTTTCTGCTAATTTGGCCCTGTTTCATTAACTTTTTGCGCCGATTTGGACTTAGAAGAAGTTTCGATATTTTGCAAAAATAATTTTTTTAAAAACATGAAATATACATCGGAGGCATTCTTTTAGAATGGGAAACATCCCGAGAACGATTTTGGCAAATTTCCCCGTTTTTCGATGGCGCGTTACACCACACATACAAGGCGACAATTCCGGCCCTCGGGCGGCGAGGCCTCAACTGCCGGCATGGTTCCGAGACGAACGCCCCGGGGAATTAGAAATTTTTCGCTCGGAGTTGGACTAAGAAAAAAATTTTGATCGAGGTGAAAAAATATTTTTTGAAAAATGTGAAACATGCATCGGTGGCATTCGTTTGATAAGGCAAACACATCCTAAGGCTCGCTTTTGCTAATTAATCCCTCTTTAAGTGGCAGTTTGCTCCGAAAGTGGTAGTTCTAACATATACTACGCGGCTGGACTTGGAAAATTTTCGGTCGGAGTTGGACTTAGAAAAAAATTTTGATCGAAGTGAAAAAAATGTTTTTTGAAAAAAGTGAAACATGCATCGCTGGCATTCGTTTGATAAGGCAAACACATCCTAAGGCACGCTTTTGGTAAATAATCCCTCTTTAAGTAGCAGTTTGCTCCGAAAGCGGTAGTTCTCCCATGTACTACGCGGCTGGACTTGGAAAATTTTCGCTCGGAGTTGGACTTTAACTTTCTTCGGACCGAAAAAAAGTTTTTTTGAAAAATGTGAAATATGCATCATTGGTGTTCGTTTGATAAAGAAAACACATCCTTAGACTCGTTTCTGCTAATTTGGCCCTGTTTCATAAACTTTTTGCGCCAATTTGGACATAGAAAAAGTTTCGATATTTTGCAAACATGGTTTTTTTAAAAACATGAAATATACATCGGAGGCATTCTTTTAGAATGGGAAACATCCCAAGAACGATTTTGGCAAATTTCCCCGTTTTTCGATAGCCCGTTACACCACACATACAAGACGACAATTCCGGCCCTCGGGCGGCGAGGCCTCAACTGCCGGCATGGTTCCGAGACGAACGCCCCGGGGAATTAGAAATTTTTCGCTCGGAGTCGGACTTAGAAAAAATTTTGATCGAAGTGAAAAAATGTTTTTTGAAAAATGTGAAACATGCATCGGTGGCATTCGTTTGATAAGGCAAACAAATCCTGAGGTTCGCTTTTGCTAATTTGTCCCTCTTTAAGTGGCAGTTTGCTCCGAAAGCGGTAGTTCTCCCATGTACTACGCGGCTGGACTTGGAAAATTTTCTCTCGGAGTTGGACTTTAACTTTTTTCGGACCGAAAAAAAGTTTTTTTGAAAAATGTGAAATATGCATCATTGGTGTTCGTTTGATAAAGAAAACACATCCTTAGCCTCGTTTCTGCTAATTTGGCCCTGTTTCATTAACTTTTTGCGCCGATTTGGACTTAGAAGAAGTTTCGATATTTTGCAAAAATAATTTTTTTAAAAACATGAAATATACATCGGAGGCATTCTTTTAGAATTGGAAACATCCCGAGAACGATTTTGGCAAATTTCCCGGTTTTTCGATGGCGCGTTACACCACACATACAAGGCGACAATTCCGGCCCTCGGGCGGCGAGGCCTCAACTGCCGGCATGGTTCCGAGACGAACGCCCCGGGGGACTTAGAAATTTTTCGCTCGGAGTTGGACTTAAACTTTTTTCGGACCGAAAAAAAGTTTTTTTGAAAAATGTGAAATATGCATCATTGGTGTTCGTTTGATAAAGAAAACACATCCCTAGCCTAGTATCTGCTAATTTGGCCCAGTTTCATTAACTTGTTGCGCCGATTTGGACTTAGAAGAAGTTTCGATATTTTGCAAAAATAATTTTTTTAAAAACATGAAATATACATCGGAGGCATTCTTTTAGAAAGGGAAACACATCCCAAGAACGATTTTGGCATTTCCGCGTTTTTCGATGGCGCGTCCACCACACATACAAGACGACAATTCCCGCCCTCGGGCGGCGAGGCCTCAACTGCCGGGTTGGTTCCGAGACGAACGCCCCGGGGGAGTTAGAAATTTTTCGCTCGGAGTTGGACTTAAACTTTTTTCGGACCGAAGAAAAGTTTTTTAGAAAAATGTGAAATATGCATCATTGGTGTTCGTTTGTTAAAGAAAACACATCCTTAGCCTAGTTTCTGCTAATTTGGCCCAGTTTCATTAACTTTTTGCGCCGATTTGGACTTAGAAAAAGTTTCGATATTTTGCAAAAATAATTTTTTTAAAAACATGAAATATACATCGGAGGCATTCTTTTAGAATGGGAAACATCCCGAGAACGATTTTGGCAAATTTCCCCGTTTTTCGATGGCGCAGTGCACCACAGCTACAAGACGACAATTCCGGCCCTCGGGCGGCGAGGCCTCAACTGCCGGCATGGTTCCGAGACGAACTCCCGGGGGACTTAGAAATTTTTCGCTCGGAGTTGGACTTAAACTTTTTTCGGACCGAAAAAAAGTTTTTTTGAAAAATGTGAAATATGCATCATTGGTGTTCGTTTGATAAAGAAAACACATCCCTAGCCTAGTATCTGCTAATTTGGCCCAGTTTCATTAACTTTTTGCGCCGATTTGGACTTAGAAGGAGTTTCGATATTTTGCAAAAATAATTTTTTAAAAAACATGAAATATACATCGGAGGCATTCTTTTAGAAAGGGAAACACATCCCAAGAACGATTTGGCAAATTTCCCCGTTTTTCGAAGGCGCGTTGCACCACACCTACAAGATGACAATTCCGGCCCTCGGGCGGCGAGGCCTCAACTGCCGGCATGGTTCCGAGACGAACTCCCGGGGGACTTAGAAATTTTTCGCTCGGAGTGGGACTTAGAAAAAATTTTGATCGAAGTGAAAAAAATGTTTTTTGAAAAAAGTGAAACATGCACCGTTGGCATTCGTTTGATAAGGCAAACACATCCTAAGGCACGCTTTTGCTAAATAATCCCTCTATAAGTAGCAGTTTGCTCCGAAAGCGGTAGTTCTCCCATGTACTACGCGGCTGGACTTGGAAAATTTTCGCTCGGAGTTGGTCTTTAACTTTTTTCGGACCGAAAAAAAGTTTTTTTGAAAAATGTGAAATATGCATCATTGGTGTTCGTTTGATAAAGAAAACACATCCCTAGCCTAGTATCTGCTAATTTGGCCCAGTTTCATTAACTTTTTGCGCCGATTTGGACTTAGAAGAAGTTTCGATATTTTGCAAAAATAATTTTTTTAAAAAACATGAAATATACATCGGAGGTATTCTTTTAGAAAGGGAAACACATCCCAAGAACGATTTTGGCAAATTTCCGCGTTTTTCGATGGCGCAGTGCACCACACCTACAAGACGACAATTCCGGTCCTCGGTCGGCGAGGCCTCAACTGCCGGCATGGTTCCGAGATGAACTCCCGGGGGACTTAGAAATTTTTCGCTCGGAGTTGGACTTAGAAAAAAATTTTGATCGAAGTGAAAAAAATGTTTTTTGAAAAAAGTGAAACATGCATCGATGGCATTCGTTTTATAAGGCAAACACATCCTAAGGTTCGCTTTTGCTAATTTGTCCCTCTTTAAGTAGCAGTTTGCTCCGAAAGCGGTAGTTCTCCCATGTACTACGCGGCTGGACTTTGAAAATTTTCGCTCGGAGTTGGACTTAGAAAAATTTTGATCGAAGTGAAAAAAAAATGTTTTTTGAAAAATGTGAAACATGCATCGGTGGCATTCGTTTGATAAGGCAAACAAATCCTGAGGTTAGCTTTGCTAATTTGTCCCTCTTTAAGTGGCAGTTTGCTCCGAAAGCGGTAGTTCTCCCATGTACTACGCGGCTGGACTTGGAAAATTTTCGCTCGGAGTTGGACTTTAACTTTCTTCGGACCGAAAAAAAGTTTTTTTGAAAAATGTGAAATATGCATCATTGGTGTTCGTTTGATAAAGAAAACACATCCTTAGCCTCGTTTCTGCTAATTTGGCCCTGTTTCAATAACTTTTTGCGCCGATTTGGACTTAGAAGAAGTTTCGATATTTTGCAAAAATAATTTTTTTAAAAACATGAAATATACATCGGGGGCATTCTTTTAGAATGGGAAACATCCCGAGAACGATTTTGGCAAATTTCCCCGTTTTTCGATGGCGCGTTACACCACACATACAAGGCGACAATTCCGGCCCTCGGGCGGCGAGGCCTCAACTGCCGGCATGGTTCCGAGACGAACGCCCCGGGGGACTTAGAAATTTTTCGCTCGGAGTTGGACTTAAACTTTTTTCGGACCGAAAAAAAGTTTTTTTGAAAAATGTGAAATATGCATCATTGGTGTTCGTTTGATAAAGAAAACACATCCCTAGCCTAGTATCTGCTAATTTGGCCCAGTTTCATTACCTTTTTGCGCCGATTTGGACTTAGATGAAGTTTCGATATTTTGCAAAAATAATTTTTTAAAAAACATGAAATATACATCGGAGGCATTCTTTTAGAAAGGGAAACACATCCCAAGAACGATTTGGCAAATTTCCCCGTTTTTCGAAGGCGCGTTGCACCACACCTACAAGATGACAATTCCGGCCCTCGGGCGGCGAGGCCTCAACTGCCGGCATGGTTCCGAGACGAACTCCCGGGGGACTTAGAAATTTTTCGCTCGGAGTGGGACTTAGAAAAAATTTTGATCGAAGTGAAAAAAATGTTTTTTGAAAAAAGTGAAACATGCACCGCTGGCATTCGTTTGATAGGGCAAACACATCCTAAGGCACGCTTTTGCTAAATAATCCCTCTATAAGTAGCAGTTTGCTCCGAAAGCGGTAGTTCTCCCATGTACTACGCGGCTGGACTTGGAAAATTTTCGCTCGGAGTTGGACTTTAACTTTTTTCGGACCGAAAAAAAGTTTTTTTTGAAAAATGGGAAATATGCATCATTGGTGTTCGTTTGATAAAGAAAACACATCCTTAGCCTCGTTTCTGCTAATTTGGCCCTGTTTCATTAACTTTTTGCGCCGAATTGGACTTAGAAGAAGTTTCGATATTTTGCAAAAATAATTTTTTTAAAAACATGAAATATACATCGGAGGCATTCTTTTAGAAAGGGAAACACATCCCAAGAACGATTTTGGCAAATTTCACTGTTTTCCGATGGCGCGTTGCACCACACCTACAAGACGACAATTCTCACCCTCGGGCGGCGAGGCCTCAACTGCCGGCATGGTTCCGAGACGAACGCCCCGGGGACTTAGAAATTTTTCGCTCGGAGTTTCTTAGAAAAAAATTTTGATCGAAGTGAAAAAAATGTTTTTTGAAAAAAGTGAAACATGCATCGGTGGCATTCCGTTTGATAAGGCAAACACATCCTAAGGTTCGCTTTTGCTAATTTGTCCCTCTTTAAGTAGCAGTTTGCTCCGAAAGCGGTAGTTCTCCCATGTACTACGCGGCTGGACTTAGAAAATTTTCGCTCGGAGTTGGACTTTAACTTTTTTCGGACCGAAAAAAGTTTTTTTGAAAAATGTGAGATATGCATCATTGGTGTTCGTTTGATAAAGAAAACACATCCTTAGCGTCGTTTTTGCTAATTTGTCCCTGTTTCATTAGGCTGATAGGACTTAGAAAAAGTTTCGATATTTTGCAAAAATAATTTTTTTAAAAACATGAGATATACATCAGAGGTATTCTTTTAGAATGGGAAACACATCCCAAGAATGATTTTGGCAAATTTCCCCGTTTTTCGATGGCGCGTTGCACCGAGCCGGGAAAACGACCTTTCCGGCCCTCGGGCGGCGAGGCCTCAACTGACTGCATGGTTCCGAGGCAAACTCCCGGAGTACTTAGAAAAATTTTTCTCTCCGGAAAAAAATAATTTTTTAGGAATATGAAAAATATATGTACGGCATGCTGTCTTTATGGCAACACCTTCGTGGTGTGTATCTTTGTAAATTTCGTGTTATATATGGAGATATAAGCAGACTGTTTCGAGGCCCTGTTTAGATGTGTTACGGCAGCGGCCGGCAGCCTCTCGCCAGCCGCGCTCGCTCCGGCCGGCCGGCGGTGCCGCTCGGGAGGCGTGCAGCATCGTGGTTTGGGGGGTCTAGGCGATATGTAAGAGGGACGGATCTGAAGGTAGAGCTAGGCGCCCTCTCCTAGCGTGGCCCAAGTAAGGAAGGCAAGGATTTTGACGGTGAATCTAGGTGCCTTACCACTAGTGGTGACTGTATGCGGAGCCTAGTATATGGTCATCGTCCCAACTGAAGTGTAGCAGGAATTGACGGTAACATGGTAGTTGTGCTCCTTGCTATCAATCACTTCACAGCTATGTCGCGGCCCTCTGTCTCACGATAAGGTCATATGCGACACACTGTTATTTTTAAGCGCTGAACTCTCTAGAGTCCGAGTGAATGGTGTTATCTCGAACAGCTCAGAATGGCGGTATCCCGCACATTGTCTGGTAGTTGAGTGTATAGATGTAAACTTATATGGACACGTAATATCTATCCCAAGGTATATGCATAACGTGTCGGGCATAGTTTGACATTAGTCATTGCCCTATATGAAAGCCAAAGGTAAAAGTAACGAAAAATGGTCGTGCCGGATTCGAAAGCGTGTGAAATGTGGACAAGACCTGTGAAGGCTCTGAAAATTGTTTTGCTTCTCAGTTTCCTCGCTGGAGAGTCCGGTAATATTGAAAAATGGTCGAGTCCTGAGGGACAGTTTTTTTCCTACTGTTGTAGGTTAATGAATGTATACGTCCCTGCCCTTTGTACACACCGCCCTTCGCTACTACCGATTGAATGATTTAGTGAGGTCTTCGGACCGGTGGGCGAGGGGGTCCTCCTCTTCGATTCCACCGGGAAGATGCCCAAACTTGATCATTTAGAGGAAGTAAAGATCGTAACAAGGTTTCCGCAGGTGAACCTGCGGAAGGATCATTAACGGTATCTCCACCGGAGAACCTAAATGAAAAGGAACGAACCGGCGGGCTACTGGCCCCCGGTGCGTCGGGGATGGGCACGGAGGAGGGAGTGGCCTGTCAAATGCCGGCTGGTCGCCGGTAGGCACTCCCGGGCCCGCCAAGACGTTACTAGTTCCGAATTGATAACCGGACGTTCAAGCAGTTCTCGGTACCCGAGCCAAGTTGCTGGAGCATCCTCCGCTAGTCGGAGGTAGGCCCCGCAGCTAGGGGGTCCGGCCGTCTTCGACGACCAGGATCCTAGGGGTTTAAAGATCTTTTGCCGCCAGAGAACCGCTATGTATAGTCCCCCAACCTTCTCGGTTTGGGGGACTATTGCATTATATGTTGCGAGGATTTCCTTGCTAAAATAAGCCCGAGACCTGACGCGACCGCTAGTGTTCTCCCTCTGGGAGGGCCATAGGCGCGTAAAATATCGATACAACCCTGAGCGGTGGATCACTCGGCTCGTGGGTCGATGAAGAACGCAGCAAATTGCGCGTCACCATGTGAACTGCAGACACATGAACACGGACCATTCGAATGCATATTGCGGTCCTTGGATTTACTATCCCGGACTACTCTCGTCTGAGGGTCGGAATTACTCACTGGACCAGGCCGGGGCGGCTTTGCTTATAAAATGGCTTATATGATACTGCCTAAACACAAAAAGCCATAAAGAAATGCCTCTCTAAAACAAAAAGCTTTGTCAAAGACAAAGAGAGCGAGAAGGAGGAGGAGTGAGAGAAGGAGGAGGAGCATGGTGCATGGACATGAAAAAAAAGCAAAGTAACGCTCCGATAACCTGTATCCGCTTTGGAGGCACGGGAGCTTACGCGCCCCGACGCTTCTCAAACCTTAATCAGGAGCGGGGCCCCTGGAGCTTGGGTTTTGTGGGTTCGCTCCGTAACTCGAGGTTACCCGGGTAAGGCCTCGTTCCACCCCGTGAGGGGCATCATCCGACCTCAGATTGAGGGAGATTACCCGCTGAATTTAAGCATATTAATAGGCGGAGGAAAAGAAACTAACAAGGATTCCTTTAGTAGCGGCGAGCGAACAGGGAGGAGCCCAGCACGAAATCCCGCGTGTGAAATATAACGCAGGGAGATGTCGTGTGAGGGACGCTCCGCAACCCGACGTTCGGCGGCGAGTTCAAGTCTCCCTTGAAAGGGGGTGGACTTAGAAAAATTTCGGCCCACTTTGTACCTGCTGCTGAATATAATTTTAAATATATGAGCTATGCATCTATGTATTCCCTTAATGCTGCATGGACAACCTGAGTCACTTGGCTGTAGATCTCATGCCGTATACTGAGATATACTTAAAGTGCTTGCGGGCCGCGCTTAGACTGGTGAGGAGCGCGGCTGTGAACTGCCAAACTGCCGGTCGTTCTCCAGCTAGCCGGCCGCGCAGTTCAGCAGTGGTGCAGCATCGTGCTTTGGGGTGTCTTGGCTATATATAAGAGGGACGCAAGTGAAGGTGATAAGCTAGGCGCCCTCTCCTAGCGTGGCCCTATTCAGGAAGGCAAGGAATTATATCGGTGAATCTAGGCTGCCTTTCCCTAGTGGTGATTGTACACTGAACCTAGTGTATAGTCGTCGCCCTAGCTGAAGGAGACAGGACTTGACGGAAAGATGCTAGTTGATCTCCTTGCTAGCCAAAACACAGCATTGTCGCGGCCCTCTGTCTCACGATACGGTCATATGCGACGAACTGTTATGTCTAAGCGCTAAACTCTCTGAAGTCCGAGTGAAATGTATTATCTCGATCTGCTAAGATTTGCGATATCTCGCACACTGCGAGTAAGCTAAATGTGGAGCCGTAGCATTATAGGGAGGCACGGACTTGCTTCTGCAAGTCTAGGACCTCACTCCTTTGGGTGCTGCAAACTCTGACCATTGTGCGGTTATGTTCCCAAACTAAAGGAGGTAGGAATTGACTGAAACAGCTAGCGGTCCTACTTGCTAGCAATTGCACAGCATTGTCGCGGCCCTCTGTCTCACGATAAGGTCATATGCGGCACACTGTTATTTTTAAGCGCTGAACTCTCTAGAGTCCGAGTGAATGAGGTTATCTCGAACAGCTCAGAATGGCGGTATCCCGCACATTGTCTGGTAGTTGAATGTATAGATGTAAACTTATGTGGATACATAATATCTATCCCAAGGTATATGCATAACGTGTCGGGCATAGTTTGACATTAGTCATTCCCCTATATGAAAGCCAAAGGCAAAAGTAATGAAAAATGGTCGTACCGGATTCGAAAGCGTGTGAAATGTGGACAAGACCTGTGTAGGCTCTGAAAATTGTTTTGCTTCTCAGTTTCCTCGCTGAAGAGTCCGGTAATATTGAAAAATGGTCGAGTCCTGAGGGACAGTTATTTTCCTACTGTTGTAGGTTAATGAATGTATACGTCCCTGCCCTTTGTACACAGCGCCCGTCGCTACTACCGATTGAATGATTTAGTGAGGTCTTCGGACCGGTGGGCGAGGGGGGTCCTCCTCTTCGATTCCACCGGGAAGATGCCCAAACTTGATCATTTAGAGGAAGTAAAAGTCGTAACAAGGTTTCCGTAGGTGAACCTGCGGAAGGATCATTAACGGTATCTCCACCGAAGAACCTAAATGAAAAGGAACGAACCGGCGGGCTACTGGCCCCCGGTGCGTCGGGGATGGGCACGGAGGAGGGAGTGGACTGTCAAATGCCGGCTGGTCGCCGGTAGGCACTCCCGGGCCCGCCAAGACGTTACTAGTTCCGAATTGATAACCGGACGTTCAAGCAGTTCTCGGTACCCGAGCCAAGTTGCTGGAGCATCCTCCGCTAGTCGGAGGTAGGCGCCGCAGCTAGGGGGTCTGGCCGTCTTCGACGACCAAGATCCTAGGGGTTTAAAGATCTTTTGGCGCCAGAGAACCGCTATGTATAGTCCCCCAACCTTCTCGGTTTGGGGGACTATTGCATTATATGTTGGGAGGATTTCCTTGCTAAAATAAGCCCGAGACCTGACGCGACCGCTAGTGTTCTCCCTCTGGGAGGGCCATAGGCGCGTAAAATATCGATACAACCCTGAGCGGTGGATCACTCGGCTCGTGGGTCCATGAAGAACGCAGCAAATTGCCCGTCACCATGTGAACTGCAGGACACATGAACATTGACCATTCGAACGCATATTGCGGTCCTTGGATTTACTATCCCGGACTACTCTCGTCTGAGGGTCGGAATTACTCACTGGACCTGGCCGGGGCGGCTTTGCTTACAAAATGGCTTATATGATACTGCCTAAACACAAAAAGCCATAAAGAAATGCCTCTCTAACACAAAAAAACTTTGTCAAAGACAAAGAGAGCGAGAAGGAGGAGGAGTGAGAGAAGGAGGAGGAGCATGGTGCATGGACATGAAAAAAAGCAAAGTAACGCTCCGATAACCTGTATCCGCTTTGGAGGCACGGGAGCTTACGCGCCCCGACGCTTCTCAAACCTTAATCAGGAGCGGGGCCCCTGGAGCTTGGGTTTTGTGGGTTCGCTCCGTAACTCGAGGTTACCCGGGTAAGGCCTCGTTCCACCCCGTGAGGGGCATCAACCGACCTCAGATTGAGGGAGATTACCCGCTGAGTTTAAGCATATTAATAGGCGGAGGAAAAGAAACTAACAAGGATTCCCTTAGTAGCGGCGAGCGAACAGGGAGGAGCCCAGCACGAAATCCCGCGTGTGAAATATAACGCAGGGAGATGTCGTGTGAGGGACGCTCCGCAACCCGACGTTCGGCGGCGAGTTCAAGTCTCCCTTGAAAGGGGGTGGACTTAGAAAAATTTCGGTCCACTTTGTACCTGCAGCTGAATATAATTTTAAATATATGAGCTATGCATCTATGTATTCCCTTAATGCTGCATGGACAACCTGAGTCACTTGGCTGTAGATCTCATGCCGTATACTGAAGTATACTTAAAGTGCTTGCGGGCCGCGCTTAGACTGGTGAGGAGCGCGGCTGTGAACTGCCAAACTGCCGGTCGTTCTCCAGCTAGCCGGCCGCGCAGTTCAGCAGTGGTGCAGCATCGTGCTTTGGGGTGTCTTGGCTATATATAAGAGTGACGGAAGTGAAGGTGATAAGCTAGGCGCCCTCTCCTAGCGTGGCCCTATTCAGGAAGGCAAGGAATTATATCGGTGAATCTAGGCTGCCTTTCCCTAGTGGTGATTGTACACTGAACCTAGTGTATAGTCGTCGCCCTAGCTGAAGGAGACAGGACTTGACGGAAAGATGTTAGTTGATCTCCTTGCTAGCCAAAACACAGCATTGTCGCGGCCCTCTGTCTCACGATACGGTCATATGCGACGAACTGTTATGTCTAAGCGCTAAACTCTCTGAAGTCCGAGTGAAACGTATTATCTCGATCTGCTAAGATTTGCGATATCTCGCACACTGCGAGTAAGCTAAATGTGGAGCCGTAGCATTATAGGGAGGCACGGACTTGCTTCTGCAAGTCTAGGACCTCACTCCTTTGGGTGCTGCACACTCTGACCATTGTGCGGTCATGTTCCCAAACTAAAGGAGGTAGGAATTGACTGAAACAGCTAGCGGTCCTCCTTGCTAGCAATTACACAGCATTGTCGCAGCCCTCTGTCTCAGGACACGGTCATATGCGACCAACTGATATGTGTATGCGCCAAACTCCCTAGAGTCTGAGTGAGAGGCCATACCTCTAAGTGCTAAGAGTTCCAACATACTGCACTTTGTGGAATAGCTAAAATGTACAGATATTGAATAACTTAAGAACGTTGTACCTTTGAACGAAGGTATAAAAATCGTGTCGAGTATTAATAAGCCAGGTGTCTATCTTCAATTTGTCATTTATGGTTTATTTATGTTTTAATTTCACAATGAATCATTTTAACAAATTAACAAGCTGAAACCTGAAGCTAACAAATCATACTTGGCATTATGCGTGTTTTTTTTAATCATTTTTATAAACTGAGCAAGCAAAGGAAAAGTAAAGAGCTTCGGGTTCATTAATTGCAAGCTGACAGATTTTCTGTACTGAAAATTATACTTGAATGCAGCATTAAGCTTTAACATTTTGAGTCCACAGAAATTGCTAAAGATGAATATAGGGAACAGATGATATGGCTAACCATGGAAAATTGCACTTCAGTGCATAGTTTCAAGCTCTCTGAGGAAATACTAATTGCTGGTGGCAAAAGTGTGGAAGCTTCAAATTGAACCATTTTGACTTTCACATTGAAATAGTTTGCCAAACATGAGAACACTAAACTCATGAACTTTATAGAAAATCTGATTCACTTGTCATTCAGTCGCTGTGGCTTATGTGCAACATGTGGGACTTAGAAATATTTTCAAAAGGCCCGCTTAAGCTGCTTCTAAAGTTGGACTTGGAAATATTACTGTCAGAATTGCACTTGCTGCCTAATATCATGTTAAAGCAAGACATGGACATCATTAACTTCTCTTTCGTAAGGAAAAGAGGTCTATGCTACGTGTTGCCAAATGTCCTTGTCTTTGACAAGTGCGTTGCGCTCCACTGCGCATGCAATGCCTGGCCAAACAATTTGAACGGTTGACTCACATGTCAGGCGCGTTTCAGTTGTATATGTGCAGCCCGGAGCACTTAGAAATATTTTCAACAACCTCGGTTCAGTTGTTCATGCCGGTGGACTTAGAAAAATTTCGGTCCAGTTTGTACCTGCTGCTGAATATAATTTTAAATATATGAGCTATGCATCTATGTATTCCCTTAATGCTGCATGGGCAACCTGAGTCACTTGGCTGTAGATCTCATGCCGTATACTGAAGTATACTTAAAGTGCTTGCGGGCCGCGCTTAGACTGGTGAGGAGCGCGGCTGTGAACTGCCAAACTGCCGGTCGTTCTCCAGCTAGCCGGCCGCGCAGTTCAGCAGTGGTGCAGCATCGTGCTTTGGGGTGTCTTGGCTATATATAAGAGGGACGCAAGTGAAGGTGATAAGCTAGGCGCCCTCTCCTAGCGTGGCCCTATTCAGGAAGGCAAGGAATTATATCGGTGAATCTAGGCTGCCTTTCCCTAGCGGTGATTGTACACTGAACCTAGTGTATAGTCGTCGCCCTAACTAAAGGAGATAGGAATTGACTGAAACAGCTAGCGGTCCTCCTTGCTAGCAATTGCACAGCATTGTCGCGGCCCTCTGTCTCAGGACACGGTCATAAGCTGAAGCTCACAAATTTTACTTGGCATTATATGTGTTTTTTTTAATCATTTTAATAAACTGAGCAATCAAATGCAAATTAAAAAACTTCGGGTTCATTAATTGCAAGCTGACAGATTTTCTGCACTGAAAATCATACCTGATTGCAGCATTAAGCTTTAACATTTTAAGTCCACAGAAATTGCTAAAGATGAATATAGGGAACACATGATATGGCTAACCATGGAAAATGCACTTCAGTGCATAGTTTCAAGCTTTCTGAACAAAAGTCACTGCCGGTGGCAAAAGTGTGGAAGCTTCAAATTACACCATTTTGACTTTCGCATTGAAATAGTTTGCCAAACATGAGAATACTAAACTCTTGAACTTAATAGAAAATCTGAGTCACTTGTCATTCAGTTGCTGTGGATTATGTGCAACATGTGGGACTTAGAAATATTTTCAAAAGCCTCGTTTTAGCTGCTTCTAAAGATGGACTTAGAAATATTACTGTCAGCGTTGCACTTGCTGCCTAATATCATGTTAAAGCAAGACATGGACATCATCAATTTCCTTTTCGTAAGGAAAAGAGGTCCTATGCTACGTGTTGCCAAATGTCCTAGTCCTTGCCAAGTGCGTTTCGTTCCACTACACATGCAATGCCTGAGCAAACGTTTTGAAAGGTTCACTCACATGTCAGCCGCGTTGCAGTTGTAAATGTGCAACCCGGAAAACTTGGACAAACTTTCAACAGCCTCGGCTCTGTTGTTGCGGTCGATGGACTTAGAAAAAATTTCGGTCCGCATTGTACTTGCTGGGGAAAATAATTGTTTATCTATATTAGACATGCCGCAATGTAATCTGCTTGAAGTACTAAGACTGTCGTGAAACACTTGTCTACAGAAATCATGTTATATTACGAGAAATACACACAGTGCTTGGGGGCAGAGTTTAGACTGGTGAGGAGAAAGGCTAAGAGCTGCCCGCCTGTTGGTCCTTCTCTAGCCGGCCGGCCGCACAGCTCAGCTGTGGTGCTGCATCGTGGTTTGGGGGGTCTTGGCTATATGTAAGAGGGACGGAGTTGAAGGTTGTAAGCTAGGCGCCCTCTCCTAGCGTGCCCCAATTGAGGAAGGCAAGTAATTATATTGGTGAATCTAGGCTGCCTTTCCCTATTGGTGATTGTACACTGAACCTAGTGTATAGTCGTCGCCCTAACTGAAGGAGACAGGACTTGACGGAAAGATGCTAGTTGTTCTCCTTGCTAGCCAAAACACAGCATTGTCGCGGCCCTCTGTCTCACGATACGGTCATATGCGACGAACTGTTATGTTTAAGCGCTGAACTTTCTAAATTCCGAGTGAAAGGTATTATCTCAAAATCCTGAGATTTGCGTTATCTCGCAAATTGCGAGGCAGTTGAGTGTTGAGTTACAGCAATCTTAGGCACGTAATATGTTTGAGCGAAAGTATAGAAGTAATATCGGATAACGTTTGGCCTTAGTCGCGCGGAATGCGCGCTGGTTAATTTTGCTCTACTTATATATTTGGTACGGGAGACATACACCTTCCGTATTAACAAGCAACTGGGAGAGGCTACCTGGTGACTGGCCTCCCGGCCAGTCTCCGACAGGCCACACCTCCCTGGAGGCTAGCAGCATCGTTGTTTACAGTGTCGTTCCTATAGTAAGAGGGACGAAATTGAAGGTTTTAGGCTAGGAGTTCTCTCTTAGCGTGTCTCATTTTAGTGAGGCACTTACTTACCGCGGTAAGTCTAGGACGCCTCCCGTTTGGGTGCAGCACACTATGACTATTGTGTGCTTATGTGCCCAAACTAGAGGAGACAGGATTTTACGGAAAAAGCTAGTGGTTTTCCTTGCTAGCAATTGAACAGCATTGTCGCGGCCCTCTGTCTCAGGATACGGTCATATGCGACGAACTGTTATGTGTATGCGCCGAACTCCCTAGAGTCCGAGTGAAAGATGATACCTGTAACTGCTCAGAATTCCTACATACTGCACGTTGTGGACTAATTAAGTGTACAGATGTTGAAATATATATACACGCAGTAATTGCGATCGAAGCTTTAAAGTTAAATTGGGGCAAAATTTTGTCTTTAGTCGCGCTGAGTGCGCGCCGCTGAAGTTTGCCTTATTTGGACATTTTATGCAGGAAGTTTAATGGCCTTAATATTGAAACTGGGCCATCCGGCTCTGACAGCTTTATTCGAAAGCGTCTTAAATGTGGTTGAGGATGTTGATCGAGTGTTTTCCCGCCAGGGTTCTACTACTTTGGGTACGGGAATTCTCAATCCCAGGTCCTGTGCCAAATCACGTACTTGGGTCCCTCTGATTCCAGTGAGAGCTAATGTCAAACGCCCAAGCAACGTCCACAACCTTGTTTGACTCTCATATAAACATAGTAAAATTAAAGCCAGAGCTGGTCCAGATTGGAGCCTTGGCTTAACCGATGCACAGTCTGAGGAGAGCCAAAGTAAGGCCAAGGCAATGCTAGAGCTGTGCCAGAGACGAGCCTGAGCAAAGCGAGAGCAAACCAAGAGCAAAGCGGTCTATAACTATCTTGCACCCTCAAATAGCCAAATAGCCAAAAGGAGACCAGAGTGGAGCCTGAGTGGAGCCAGGACCAAGACAGAGCAAAGTCAAAGTAAAGACACGGCGTAGCCAAGGTAACACCTGATCAAAGCCAGGGCAAAGCACAGCCAGAGCATAGCCAGATCTAAGCCAGAGTAAAGTTGCAGAATGAAATTAGTGTGAGGCCAGAGAAAAGCCAGAGTTAAGTCGCAAGAATGAAGTTTTTGTGAGGCCTGAGCAAAGCCAGAGTTAAGTTGCAGAATGAAGTTAGTGTGAGCCCCGAGGGGGACCGGAGTGGTGACCGGAGCCTAGCCAGAGCCAGTTGAAGAATGAGATAAGTGTGCGGCCAGAGAAAAGGTAGAGCATAGCCAGAGCAACACCGCAGGTGAGCTGGAGCCTAGCCAGACCCAAAGCAGAGTGTGACCGGAGTGGTTAGTGGAGCCTAGGCAGAGCGAAGACACAGTAACTTAAAGAATGAAGTAAGAATGGAGCCAGACCGGGACCGGATTGGTGACGGGAACCTATCCCGTGCAAAACCAGAGCCAAGCCACAGTTAACTTATAGAATGGAGTTAGTGTGGCACCAGAGCGAAACCGGAATGGTCACCGGAGCCTAACCAGAGGAAAGTCAGAGTTAAGTTACAGAATGAAGGATATGTGAGGCCAAAGCGAAGGCAGAGTGAAGCTGGAATTGGGGCCGGTGTGGTGACCAAAGCTTAGCCAGATCGAAGCCAGAACCCAGCCACAGCTGAGTTAAAGAATGAAGTGAATGGGGCCAGATAGAAGCCCGAACCAAGCCATAGTTAAGTTACAGAATGAAGTAAGGGTGGTGCCAGGGTGGGACCGGAGTGGCGACCGGAGCCTAGCCAGAGCAAAATCAGAGCCAAGCCACATTTAAGTTAAAGAATGAAGTAAGAGTGAGGCCAGAGTGAAGGAAGAGCGGGGCCAGATTTGATGACCGGAGGCTAGCCACATCAAAGCAAAGGCAAAACAAAGTCAAAGTGGAGCTAGAGCCAAGCAAAGCCAAGGAAACGCTTCGGTCAACAAAGGTATGTGAAAGTAACATAAAGTTTTTAAAAGGGCGCTGATGAACATCTAATTGAATGCCCTTAATAATAGCTAGCTTGATCAACGAGTGTTGCCCTTAGACGCCGCATTACTGCCGTGCTGGCGTAGGCCCTCAAAATGTATGCTTGTCAGATTCCTCGTTGGGGAGTCCGGTAAATGTGTTGGCGGTGGAAGTTGGAAGCGAACGCTGCCGTCGCTCCGGCTTGGGACGTATATCGGAAAGGTGTTTGACAATAATGTCTAGGGAGTAGTAGTCTTAGTCGCGCTCTGTTCGCGCCGAATGTGGCTCCAAGGGATTTCTTGTCGAATCCTCTTCTGTGTACGTCAAACCGCATAGACCATTTGCAGATGACCTGAGTAGCACTTGGCTGTGCTCCGGTAATGTTGGGGTGGACCACCGAGGTGAGTGTATTTCCTGTGGTATAGCGTCTGTCGCCAACTACTGGCCTTAGATGCCCATGGGGCTCCGGCACTCGAATAGGTGACGGCTATTTCCCGGAAATTTCTAATGTTTGGTGACTCATCTTTCTCTCTGCAAGCACTCCAGCCTTAGTAGCGAGAGTACTCGCTCCGGCATTGCACAATTGGACCTAAGAAGTCCGAAACTGATAGGGAGATTGAGGCTGCATTGGCCTAAGTCGCGGCATCACTGCTCGCACCGGCATTGGCTCCCAACTCAATTTCCCGCTCAGCTTTCTCGTCGGAGAGTCAGATGGAAGTAAGGTGTGTGGACATTGGTTTGTCGGTGGGCCTTAGAAGCGACTTGTGTTGCTCCGGCTTAGTACGCCCAGTGGAGATGAGTTTGGCAAGCAAATTTTGGGAGCGAAGGTCTTAGTCGCGCTGTGATTGCGCTGATCTTAGCTCCAAGGAATTTCTTGCCGGTTCCTTTTCTGTGTACGTCAAACCGCCTAGACCATTTGCAGATGACCTTAGTAGCACCTCGATGCGCTCCGGTAAGGTTGGGGTGGACAACCGAGGGGAGGTTATTTCCTGCGGTATAGCGCCTGTCGCCAGCTACTGGCCTTAGGTGCCCATGGGGCTTTGGCATTCGAGTAGGTGACGGCTATTTCCCGGAAATTTCTAATCCTCGGTGACCCGTCCCTCCCTCTGCAAGCACACCAGCCTTAGTAGCGATATTACTCGCTCCGGCATTGCACATTTGGATCTAGGACGTCCGTAACTGATAAGGAGATTGACGATGCGATAGCCTAAGTCGCAGCATCACTGCCTGCGCCGGCATTGTCTCCAAATACAGTTTCCTCGTTAGATTCTTCGTCGGAGAGTCTGATGGTGGTAAGGTTTGGCTTAAGTGGTTTGTCGGTGGTCCTTAGAAGCGACCTGTGTTGCTCCAGTTTCTGACGCCCAGGGCAGATGACTTTGGCAAGCGACTACTTGGAGTAGGGTCTTAGTCGCGCCGTGAGCGCGCCGATTGTAGCTCCAAGGAATGTCTTGCCGGTTCCTCCTCTCTGTACGTCACACCGCCTAGATCAATTGCAGATGACCTTAGTAGCGCCTAGATGCGCTCCGGTACTTTTGTGGTGAATAACTGACAAGCATGCTTCATAACTAAATGCAGGAATTGTGGATGAACGAAGGGAACGATATAGGATCAATAAAACTTTAGCGAGATACAAAAGAGGTAGAGAGACATTGCGTTGATGAAGACGGTGAACATTTTGCTGCGGCAAGTACTATACCTATTGCACTGATAATGATGAAATGAATTTTACAAATGCAAAGAATAGGTGGAAACTCATGCAATAACGAATTACAAAACTGCCTCTGAAAGAAGGGAGTGCAAAGAAAATAATTTACAAGCTAAGAATTATAAATAAACTTTAAAAATTTACTGTACCTCAAATTTAGGAATGCTTGTACATATAACTTACGTGAACTCTAAAGGAAACAACTAAATGTCTATTTAGATAGAGGAATATATGTATAAACCGGTTTCATGTAATATGTACACGAAGCAGTTCAAAGTCAAGCATACTCATAAGGGTCATCCCAAATCCACTGACAAGAAGCAAATGTAGTTGTCAAACAAATTCCGAAATCTAATAGACAAATTTCAATTCTCCTTATCTCAAACCGCTCTGCGGTACCAAATCTAATGGTTTCTTGCGTATGACAAACAACTCCAGGAACATTTATTGATTCAGGATGATCGTTTTAGACACTTGGAGTACATAAGGTTCACTTAGGACGGAAAAATAGATTACGAACTCGATTAAGTATTCTATTTTAAGGAAATGTATTGGACAGTTTCTGAGATAGAAACGGACACAGTATACAAGCGAAAAAGAAAGACATTTGATATGAAGTGGACGAGTTGTACTAAAGAAATGACACCTATAGAGTTAATAGAGTTAATAGAGTTAATGCCTCTTCCTCAAAATTTGGCCCATTTTAATGTGAACACTCCCTCTCAACAGTGGGGAAGTAAAAATGTTTCAAATCTATCAAAATGATGAAGCCAAATCCAGGGAAGATACCACAAAAGATCAGAAGGGCAGCTCAGTAAGACCGGGAAACTAGATATGGATTTAACAAAAAGCTTTAGTATTTGGAAGAAGAGAAACAATAATTGGAGAATGAATCCTATGTATATAAAACCATAAAGAAGGTAAATGAATTTGCAGCCCAAAGACCTGATAATTAAACAAGCCGGTCACATTGCCTAGAGAGAATAACTAATTGCATATATGTTTAAAACATAATGTATATAAATAGATCACTTTCTTCTCCATTTATGTTTACAGGGCACATTGCCAAATTATTTCGGGAACTTCTACACTTGCGCCAATGTTAAACATGTGTTGAGGTCGCCAATAACATTGAGCAGAGGGAGAAATGCAGGAATTGGTAATCACTCCAGTTCCCGGAATCATGTCGAAGTGTATGATAGTAAACATGATATTTAGAGTTCTGGTGGATTGATGGTGTGGGAACCCAGAGGTCCCGATAAACAACAGAGAGAGAAACATGTTTTCCACCATAAGTATCACTTTGCGGCGACATAGAAACGAGCACTGGCAGCATTGGTAACAATCAACTAGCCTAACTATTCGGACACAGAAATATGCATGTGTTTAAATTTGTTACATTATCCTCCAGATTAGGGATCAACAAAATATATGGCAAATAATTCTCGTATTGTTCTACTAACTTATTTTGCATTTATTCTGAACAGAAATTTGAGCTAGCATTTATGTTTCTATCCAAACAAGTACTGTTGGTGATTTAGGAAATGAAAAAGAAATGCCATAAGCTTTCTCAATAGTGTGAAATGTGGTTGTGATTAGAATAAACAAATTTAAATAAATCTATGAGTTTTAAATACATGTATAGAAAAAGACAACCTTTACCAACGTGAGGGATTCAAATTTCGGTAACAATAAGTGACCAATATGTTCCATTAAAATTGTGGTTAAATAACTGATTACACACATGAAACAAGTTCTTATAAAGTCATTTGCAAATGACACGTCTATAGCAAAATATTGATGCAGATGGAGTTCCGAGCATTGAAACAAGGTAAAAAAAAATTATTTTCCCTGTATGTTAAAATGGTTAGAAACAAAAGTAGAAGAAATCATCTCAATTGTTATTCAAATAAGCAATACATTTTATATATCCAAAAGAGAAAAATTTCAAGAGTACTAAAAATAACAGCGACGATTATACAATTTGGATGGCAGACAATTGAGGGCACATGCTCATCTATATACTATATTTGATATGCACAGCATGGTAGCAGACCTGCCTGACGGCGCGGTCTTTATGCGACACAGAGTTGGACAAAGCGGTGAACTCTCTGCAGTCCAAGCGAGAGGTACTTCACCGAAAAGCACCTAGTGAGGTGGTTGAATGTGACTTTGTTGAATTATTGAGGCAGGTCATAGCTCCGAATGAAGTTATAAAGATCGTATCGGGCAAAGTTTTTTCTTTAGCCGCGTGGACGGCATGGCGGTGAGGTTTGCCTAGTTGCACATTTCGTGCAGGAAGCTTAACGGCTTTATACTTAAACTGCGCCATTCAGCTTTGAGAGTTGGATACGACAGCGGGTGAAATGTGGAGAAGTGTCTTCACCGAATGTTGTCCCCCAGAGGCCTACTGCGGTAGGTACGGGAATAGGCAATCCCGGGGTCCCGAACCAAACCTCTCGATTTTGTGCTTCTGACTGGTGAGAGAGCTAATGTGAAACGCCCAAACAAGGTCTATAACCATGATTGACCTTTCTATAAATAAAATAAATAAAATTAAATTCAAAGCGAAGCCAAAGCAAAGCCAAACGGAGAACAGAGTGCAGCCTCTGCGGAGCCAGGGCAAAGACAGAGCAAAGTCAGAGTAAATACACGGCAAAGTCAAGATATAGCCTGATCAAAGCCAGGGCAAAGCATAGCCAGAGCGTAGCCAGAACCAAGCCTCAGAAAAGAATGAATAAGAATGACGTAAGAGTGGAGCCAGAGCGGGACCGGGTTGGTGACCGGAACCTTGCCAGAGCCAAGCCACAGTTACCTTAAAGAATGAAGTTAAAGCGGCGCCAGGGCGGACGAGAATGCTGACCAAAACCTAACCAGAGCAAAGTCAGAGTTAAGTTACTGAATGAAGTAGATGTGAAGCCGGAGTGGGGCCCGTGTAATGACGGGACCCTAACCCGATAAAAGTCAAAGCCAAGCCACAGTTAAGTTGAAGAATGAAGTGAATCAGGCCAGATCGAAGCCACAGCCAAGCCACAGATAAGTTAAAGAATGAAGTAAGGTTGGCGCCAGAGCGGGACCGGAGTGGCGACCGGAGTGGCAACCGGAGTCTAGCCAGACTTAAGCTAAAGAATTAAGTAAGAGTGAAGCCAGGGTGCATGTAGAGTGGGACCGGATTGGTGACCGGAGCCTAGCCACAGCAAACCAAGGCAAAGTCAAAGCGCAGCTAGAGCCAAGCAAAGCCAATGAAAGCCTAAGGTCAAAAAGGGTAAGTTAAAGTCTTGAAAGGGCGCTGATGAACATGCAGTTCAATGCCTTTAATTATAAATATGTTCATTAACGAGTGTAGTACGTAGGCACCGTTTTTGCTGCCGTGCCGGGGTAAGCCCTGGAAATGTATGCTTTTCAGATTCCTTGTTGGGGAGTCCGGTAAATGTGTTGGCGGTGAAACTTGGAAGTGAACGCTGCCATCACTCCGGCTTGGGACGTATATCGGAAAGGAGTTTGGCAATAATATCTCGGGAGTAGTAGCCTTAGTCGCGCTCTGTTCGCGCCGAATGTGGCTCCAAGGGATTTCTTGCCAAATCCTCTTCTGTGTATGTCAAACTGCATAGACCATTTGCAGATTACCTTAGTAGCACCTGGATGTGCTCCGGTAATGTTGGGGTGGATCACCGAGGTGAGTGTATTTCCTGTGGTATAGCGCCTGTCGTCAACTACTGGCCTTAGATGCCCATGGGGCTCCGGCATTCGAGTAGATGACGGTTATTTCCCGGAAATTTCAAATCCTCGGTGACTCATCTGTCCCTCTGCAAGCACACCAGCCTTAGTAGCGAGAGTACTCGCTCCGGCATTGGACATTTGGACCTAAGACGTCCGAAACTGATAAGGAGATTGCCCCTGCGATGGCCTAAGTCGCAGCAGAACTGCTCGCGCCGGCATTGGCTCCAAACACAATTTCCTGGTCAGTTTCCTCGTTGGACAGTCCGATGTTAGTAATGTTTGTGGTCATTGGTTTGTCGGTGGGCCTTAGAAGCGACTTGTGTTGCTCCGGCTTAGTACGCCTAGTAGAGATGAGTTTGGCAAGCAAATTTTGGGAGTGAAGGTCTTAGTCGCACTGTGATTGCGCTGATGTTAGCTCCAATGAATTTCTTGCTGGTTACTCTTCTGTCTACGTCACACCGAATAGACCATTTGCAGATGACCTGGATGTGTTCCGGTAATGTTGGGGTGGACAACCGAGGTGAGTATATTTCCTGTGGTATAGCGTCTGTTGCCAACTACAGGCCTTAGATGCCCATGGGGCTCTGGCATTCTAGTAGATGACGGTTATTTCCCGGAAATTTCAAATCCTCGGTGACTCATCTGTCCCTCTGCAAGCACACCAGCCTTAGTAGCGAGAGTACTCGCTCCGGCATTGCACATTTGGACCTAAGACGTCCGAAACTGATAAGGAGACTGACACTGCGATGGCCTAAGTTGCAGCAGCACTGCTCGCCCCGGCATTGGCTCCAAACACAATTCATAACTAAATGCAGCAACTATGGATGAAGGAAGGGAACGATATAGGAGCAATAACATTTTAACAAAATGCAAAAGAGATAGAAAAATATTGTGTTGATGAAGTCGGTTAACAATATGTTGCAGAAAGAATTATACATATTACAATAATAATAAGTAAAATGAATTTTACAAATCATACGAATAGTTGGTGAATCATGCAATAACAAATTACCAAACAGGCTCTGAGAGAAAGGAGTGCCAATAAAATAACTAACAAGTTAAGAACTGTGAATAAATGCATAGAAAGTTTTAAAATTTACTGTGCCTCAAAATGGAGAATGCTTGTACGTATAATATAGTTGAGCTCTAAAGGAAACGGCTAAATGACTCTTTAGGTAGAAGTAGAAGAATGTATGTTTCCAACCCAGATTTATGTGATACATACACTCAGAAGTTCAAAGTCTAACATACCCTTCCACACTCATAAGGGTATCCGAAATCCAAGACAACAGGCAAATATAGTTGTCAAAGAAATGTCAAAATATAATATACAAATTTATATTTTCCTTATTCCCAACCGCTCTGCGGTACCAAATGGTTTCTTGCTTATGACAATCAATACTAGTAACATTTATTGACTCAGTATGATCACTTGACGGTCTTGGAGTGCATAAGGTTCATTTAGGAACAAAGGTACTTTACGACAAATTCTGAAATAGAAGCGGACAGTGCACTAGCGAAAAAGAAAGACATTTTCTATGAAGTGGACCAGTTGTATTAAAGAAATGAAAGGTGTTAATGCGTAGAAATGCCTATGGAGTTAATGCCTCTTCCTCAAAATTTGGCCCATTTTAATATGAACAGTGTTTCTCAACAGCAAGGGAGGAAAAATATTTCAAATCTATCAAAATAGTGAGACCAAATCTAGGGAAGAGCCCACAAAAATCAGAAGGCCAGCTCAGTGAGACCAGGAACTGTATGTGGATTTGATAAAAAGCTTTAGTATTTTGGAAGCAGAGACACAATAATTGGAGAATGACTGTTTTATATATCATATATAAAAATATATATATACAAAATAGTAAATAAATTTGCATCCCTATGATGTGAAATTCAAACAAGCCAGTGACACCGCCTAGAGAGAATAATTAATTGTAGGTACGTTTGAAGCATAATGTATATAAATAAAGAGATCAGTTTCTTCTCCAACTACTGTTACAGGGCACATTGCGATTCATTAGGCACAGCAAACACTTGCGCCATTTTTAAACTTGTGTTGAAGTCGCCAAAACATAGAACAGTGAGAGAAATGCGCGGATTGGTGACCAATCCAGTTACCGGAATCATGTCGAATGGGGATGATAGTAATCATGATAGAGTAGTTGTGGACTGATGGTGTGGGGTCCCGGAGGTCCCGAAAATCAAAAGAGAGGAAAACATGTTTTGCACCATAAGTATCACTTTGCTGCGGCAACGAAACGAGCACTGGCAGCATTGGAGCCAATAAAATAGCCTTAGTGCTCGGAAAGAATCATAAATGTGTTTAAATTTGCAACATTGTTCGCCATAATAAGAATGATGAGATCATATGGCAATTAATCATTACATTATTATGGTAAACAGATTGTATTCACTCTGAACAGACATTTGGCTCCGCAAAACTGCTAATATTTAAAAAAGGATACGAAAAAAGAAATGTCAAAGTATCTCTCAAAAATGTGAAATGTGGCCGTTATTAGAAGAAACAAAATTCAAATAAGCTTATAAATAATTAATAAATGTATAGAGAAAACCAACAGTTACCAAAGTGATGGTTTCAAGATTCTGTAACACTGTGCAACCAATATCTTGCATTAAAGGTTGGTTAAAGCACTTATTCACACATTCCAATAAACTAAATGGCACATATATACCACAAAATAGGGGCAGGTGGTGAACCGAGTTTTGAAGCAAGGCAAAAAGACATTTTACTGCATTGTAGAATAGTTAGAAACACAAGCAGAAGAGTTTACTTAAATGGGTGTCCAAAAAACCAATACATTTTAAGAAGCCACAGTAAAAGGTCTAAAGTGCACTAAAATATCAGTGCCGATTGTAGAAAATGCAACCAATATCTTGCATTAAAGGATGGTTAAAGCACTTATTCAAAAATTCCAATAAACTAATTGGCACATATATACCACAAAATAGGGGCAGGTGGTGAACCGAGTTTTGAAGCAAGGCAAAAAAGACATTTTACTGCATTGTAGAATAGTTAGAAACACAAGCAGAAGAGTTCACTTAAATGGGTGTCCAAAAAACCAATAAATTTTAAGAAGCCACAGTAAAAGGTCTAAAGAGCACTAAATTATCAATGCCGATTGTGGAAAATGCAACCAATATCTTGCATTAAAGGTTGGTTAAAGCACTTATTCACAAATTCCAATAAACTAAATGGCACATATATACCACAAAATAGGGGCAGGTGGTGAACCGAGTTTTGAAGCAAGGCAAAAAAGACATTTTATTGCCTTGTAGAATAGTTAGAAATACAAGCAGAAGAGTTCACTTAAATGGGTGTCCAAAAAACCAATAAATTTTAAGAAGGCACAGTAAAAGCTCTAAAGAGCACTAAATTATGCGTGCCGATTGTACAAAATGCATGGCAGATAAATGAGGGTACAGGTTAACCTGTATACTGCACATAATTTTGACAGCAAAGTCGCGGCCCTCTACCTCACGGTACGGTCCATAAGCGACACAAAGTTATACAAATCGCTGAACTCACAGCACTCCGAGCGAGGAGCACATCCCCAAAAGCACATGTTTGTGCTCTAGGTTAGGTTAGGTTAGGTTAGGTTAGG
Source organism: Mantis religiosa (assembly GCA_030765055.1). NCBI lineage: Eukaryota > Metazoa > Arthropoda > Insecta > Mantodea > Mantidae > Mantis > Mantis religiosa. Next base: position 9,885 of record CM060953.1, on the reverse strand, counting down.
TTAGGTTAGGTTAGGTTAGGTTAGGTTAGGTTAGGTTAGGTTAGGTTAGGTTAGGTTAGGTTAGGTTAGGTTAGGTTAGGTTAGGTTAGGTTAGGTTAGGTTAGGTTAGGTTAGGTTAGGTTAGGTTAGGTTAGGTTAGGTTAGGTTAGGTTAGGTTAGGTTAGGTTAGGTTAGGTTAGGTTAGGTTAGGTTAGGTTAGGTTAGGTTAGGTTAGGTTAGGTTAGGTTAGGTTAGGTTAGGTTAGGTTAGGTTAGGTTAGGTTAGGTTAGGTTAGGTTAGGTTAGGTTAGGTTAGGTTAGGTTAGGTTAGGTTAGGTTAGGTTAGGTTAGGTTAGGTTAGGTTAGGTTAGGTTAGGTTAGGTTAGGTTAGGTTAGGTTAGGTTAGGTTAGGTTAGGTTAGGTTAGGTTAGGTTAGGTTAGGTTAGGTTAGGTTAGGTTAGGTTAGGTTAGGTTAGGTTAGGTTAGGTTAGGTTAGGTTAGGTTAGGTTAGGTTAGGTTAGGTTAGGTTAGGTTAGGTTAGGTTAGGTTAGGTTAGGTTAGGTTAGGTTAGGTTAGGTTAGGTTAGGTTAGGTTAGGTTAGGTTAGGTTAGGTTAGGTTAGGTTAGGTTAGGTTAGGTTAGGTTAGGTTAGGTTAGGTTAGGTTAGGTTAGGTTAGGTTAGGTTAGGTTAGGTTAGGTTAGGTTAGGTTAGGTTAGGTTAGGTTAGGTTAGGTTAGGTTAGGTTAGGTTAGGTTAGGTTAGGTTAGGTTAGGTTAGGTTAGGTTAGGTTAGGTTAGGTTAGGTTAGGTTAGGTTAGGTTAGGTTAGGTTAGGTTAGGTTAGGTTAGGTTAGGTTAGGTTAGGTTAGGTTAGGTTAGGTTAGGTTAGGTTAGGTTAGGTTAGGTTAGGTTAGGTTAGGTTAGGTTAGGTTAGGTTAGGTTAGGTTAGGTTAGGTTAGGTTAGGTTAGGTTAGGTTAGGTTAGGTTAGGTTAGGTTAGGTTAGGTTAGGTTAGGTTAGGTTAGGTTAGGTTAGGTTAGGTTAGGTTAGGTTAGGTTAGGTTAGGTTAGGTTAGGTTAGGTTAGGTTAGGTTAGGTTAGGTTAGGTTAGGTTAGGTTAGGTTAGGTTAGGTTAGGTTAGGTTAGGTTAGGTTAGGTTAGGTTAGGTTAGGTTAGGTTAGGTTAGGTTAGGTTAGGTTAGGTTAGGTTAGGTTAGGTTAGGTTAGGTTAGGTTAGGTTAGGTTAGGTTAGGTTAGGTTAGGTTAGGTTAGGTTAGGTTAGGTTAGGTTAGGTTAGGTTAGGTTAGGTTAGGTTAGGTTAGGTTAGGTTAGGTTAGGTTAGGTTAGGTTAGGTTAGGTTAGGTTAGGTTAGGTTAGGTTAGGTTAGGTTAGGTTAGGTTAGGTTAGGTTAGGTTAGGTTAGGTTAGGTTAGGTTAGGTTAGGTTAGGTTAGGTTAGGTTAGGTTAGGTTAGGTTAGGTTAGGTTAGGTTAGGTTAGGTTAGGTTAGGTTAGGTTAGGTTAGGTTAGGTTAGGTTAGGTTAGGTTAGGTTAGGTTAGGTTAGGTTAGGTTAGGTTAGGTTAGGTTAGGTTAGGTTAGGTTAGGTTAGGTTAGGTTAGGTTAGGTTAGGTTAGGTTAGGTTAGGTTAGGTTAGGTTAGGTTAGGTTAGGTTAGGTTAGGTTAGGTTAGGTTAGGTTAGGTTAGGTTAGGTTAGGTTAGGTTAGGTTAGGTTAGGTTAGGTTAGGTTAGGTTAGGTTAGGTTAGGTTAGGTTAGGTTAGGTTAGGTTAGGTTAGGTTAGGTTAGGTTAGGTTAGGTTAGGTTAGGTTAGGTTAGGTTAGGTTAGGTTAGGTTAGGTTAGGTTAGGTTAGGTTAGGTTAGGTTAGGTTAGGTTAGGTTAGGTTAGGTTAGGTTAGGTTAGGTTAGGTTAGGTTAGGTTAGGTTAGGTTAGGTTAGGTTAGGTTAGGTTAGGTTAGGTTAGGTTAGGTTAGGTTAGGTTAGGTTAGGTTAGGTTAGGTTAGGTTAGGTTAGGTTAGGTTAGGTTAGGTTAGGTTAGGTTAGGTTAGGTTAGGTTAGGTTAGGTTAGGTTAGGTTAGGTTAGGTTAGGTTAGGTTAGGTTAGGTTAGGTTAGGTTAGGTTAGGTTAGGTTAGGTTAGGTTAGGTTAGGTTAGGTTAGGTTAGGTTAGGTTAGGTTAGGTTAGGTTAGGTTAGGTTAGGTTAGGTTAGGTTAGGTTAGGTTAGGTTAGGTTAGGTTAGGTTAGGTTAGGTTAGGTTAGGTTAGGTTAGGTTAGGTTAGGTTAGGTTAGGTTAGGTTAGGTTAGGTTAGGTTAGGTTAGGTTAGGTTAGGTTAGGTTAGGTTAGGTTAGGTTAGGTTAGGTTAGGTTAGGTTAGGTTAGGTTAGGTTAGGTTAGGTTAGGTTAGGTTAGGTTAGGTTAGGTTAGGTTAGGTTAGGTTAGGTTAGGTTAGGTTAGGTTAGGTTAGGTTAGGTTAGGTTAGGTTAGGTTAGGTTAGGTTAGGTTAGGTTAGGTTAGGTTAGGTTAGGTTAGGTTAGGTTAGGTTAGGTTAGGTTAGGTTAGGTTAGGTTAGGTTAGGTTAGGTTAGGTTAGGTTAGGTTAGGTTAGGTTAGGTTAGGTTAGGTTAGGTTAGGTTAGGTTAGGTTAGGTTAGGTTAGGTTAGGTTAGGTTAGGTTAGGTTAGGTTAGGTTAGGTTAGGTTAGGTTAGGTTAGGTTAGGTTAGGTTAGGTTAGGTTAGGTTAGGTTAGGTTAGGTTAGGTTAGGTTAGGTTAGGTTAGGTTAGGTTAGGTTAGGTTAGGTTAGGTTAGGTTAGGTTAGGTTAGGTTAGGTTAGGTTAGGTTAGGTTAGGTTAGGTTAGGTTAGGTTAGGTTAGGTTAGGTTAGGTTAGGTTAGGTTAGGTTAGGTTAGGTTAGGTTAGGTTAGGTTAGGTTAGGTTAGGTTAGGTTAGGTTAGGTTAGGTTAGGTTAGGTTAGGTTAGGTTAGGTTAGGTTAGGTTAGGTTAGGTTAGGTTAGGTTAGGTTAGGTTAGGTTAGGTTAGGTTAGGTTAGGTTAGGTTAGGTTAGGTTAGGTTAGGTTAGGTTAGGTTAGGTTAGGTTAGGTTAGGTTAGGTTAGGTTAGGTTAGGTTAGGTTAGGTTAGGTTAGGTTAGGTTAGGTTAGGTTAGGTTAGGTTAGGTTAGGTTAGGTTAGGTTAGGTTAGGTTAGGTTAGGTTAGGTTAGGTTAGGTTAGGTTAGGTTAGGTTAGGTTAGGTTAGGTTAGGTTAGGTTAGGTTAGGTTAGGTTAGGTTAGGTTAGGTTAGGTTAGGTTAGGTTAGGTTAGGTTAGGTTAGGTTAGGTTAGGTTAGGTTAGGTTAGGTTAGGTTAGGTTAGGTTAGGTTAGGTTAGGTTAGGTTAGGTTAGGTTAGGTTAGGTTAGGTTAGGTTAGGTTAGGTTAGGTTAGGTTAGGTTAGGTTAGGTTAGGTTAGGTTAGGTTAGGTTAGGTTAGGTTAGGTTAGGTTAGGTTAGGTTAGGTTAGGTTAGGTTAGGTTAGGTTAGGTTAGGTTAGGTTAGGTTAGGTTAGGTTAGGTTAGGTTAGGTTAGGTTAGGTTAGGTTAGGTTAGGTTAGGTTAGGTTAGGTTAGGTTAGGTTAGGTTAGGTTAGGTTAGGTTAGGTTAGGTTAGGTTAGGTTAGGTTAGGTTAGGTTAGGTTAGGTTAGGTTAGGTTAGGTTAGGTTAGGTTAGGTTAGGTTAGGTTAGGTTAGGTTAGGTTAGGTTAGGTTAGGTTAGGTTAGGTTAGGTTAGGTTAGGTTAGGTTAGGTTAGGTTAGGTTAGGTTAGGTTAGGTTAGGTTAGGTTAGGTTAGGTTAGGTTAGGTTAGGTTAGGTTAGGTTAGGTTAGGTTAGGTTAGGTTAGGTTAGGTTAGGTTAGGTTAGGTTAGGTTAGGTTAGGTTAGGTTAGGTTAGGTTAGGTTAGGTTAGGTTAGGTTAGGTTAGGTTAGGTTAGGTTAGGTTAGGTTAGGTTAGGTTAGGTTAGGTTAGGTTAGGTTAGGTTAGGTTAGGTTAGGTTAGGTTAGGTTAGGTTAGGTTAGGTTAGGTTAGGTTAGGTTAGGTTAGGTTAGGTTAGGTTAGGTTAGGTTAGGTTAGGTTAGGTTAGGTTAGGTTAGGTTAGGTTAGGTTAGGTTAGGTTAGGTTAGGTTAGGTTAGGTTAGGTTAGGTTAGGTTAGGTTAGGTTAGGTTAGGTTAGGTTAGGTTAGGTTAGGTTAGGTTAGGTTAGGTTAGGTTAGGTTAGGTTAGGTTAGGTTAGGTTAGGTTAGGTTAGGTTAGGTTAGGTTAGGTTAGGTTAGGTTAGGTTAGGTTAGGTTAGGTTAGGTTAGGTTAGGTTAGGTTAGGTTAGGTTAGGTTAGGTTAGGTTAGGTTAGGTTAGGTTAGGTTAGGTTAGGTTAGGTTAGGTTAGGTTAGGTTAGGTTAGGTTAGGTTAGGTTAGGTTAGGTTAGGTTAGGTTAGGTTAGGTTAGGTTAGGTTAGGTTAGGTTAGGTTAGGTTAGGTTAGGTTAGGTTAGGTTAGGTTAGGTTAGGTTAGGTTAGGTTAGGTTAGGTTAGGTTAGGTTAGGTTAGGTTAGGTTAGGTTAGGTTAGGTTAGGTTAGGTTAGGTTAGGTTAGGTTAGGTTAGGTTAGGTTAGGTTAGGTTAGGTTAGGTTAGGTTAGGTTAGGTTAGGTTAGGTTAGGTTAGGTTAGGTTAGGTTAGGTTAGGTTAGGTTAGGTTAGGTTAGGTTAGGTTAGGTTAGGTTAGGTTAGGTTAGGTTAGGTTAGGTTAGGTTAGGTTAGGTTAGGTTAGGTTAGGTTAGGTTAGGTTAGGTTAGGTTAGGTTAGGTTAGGTTAGGTTAGGTTAGGTTAGGTTAGGTTAGGTTAGGTTAGGTTAGGTTAGGTTAGGTTAGGTTAGGTTAGGTTAGGTTAGGTTAGGTTAGGTTAGGTTAGGTTAGGTTAGGTTAGGTTAGGTTAGGTTAGGTTAGGTTAGGTTAGGTTAGGTTAGGTTAGGTTAGGTTAGGTTAGGTTAGGTTAGGTTAGGTTAGGTTAGGTTAGGTTAGGTTAGGTTAGGTTAGGTTAGGTTAGGTTAGGTTAGGTTAGGTTAGGTTAGGTTAGGTTAGGTTAGGTTAGGTTAGGTTAGGTTAGGTTAGGTTAGGTTAGGTTAGGTTAGGTTAGGTTAGGTTAGGTTAGGTTAGGTTAGGTTAGGTTAGGTTAGGTTAGGTTAGGTTAGGTTAGGTTAGGTTAGGTTAGGTTAGGTTAGGTTAGGTTAGGTTAGGTTAGGTTAGGTTAGGTTAGGTTAGGTTAGGTTAGGTTAGGTTAGGTTAGGTTAGGTTAGGTTAGGTTAGGTTAGGTTAGGTTAGGTTAGGTTAGGTTAGGTTAGGTTAGGTTAGGTTAGGTTAGGTTAGGTTAGGTTAGGTTAGGTTAGGTTAGGTTAGGTTAGGTTAGGTTAGGTTAGGTTAGGTTAGGTTAGGTTAGGTTAGGTTAGGTTAGGTTAGGTTAGGTTAGGTTAGGTTAGGTTAGGTTAGGTTAGGTTAGGTTAGGTTAGGTTAGGTTAGGTTAGGTTAGGTTAGGTTAGGTTAGGTTAGGTTAGGTTAGGTTAGGTTAGGTTAGGTTAGGTTAGGTTAGGTTAGGTTAGGTTAGGTTAGGTTAGGTTAGGTTAGGTTAGGTTAGGTTAGGTTAGGTTAGGTTAGGTTAGGTTAGGTTAGGTTAGGTTAGGTTAGGTTAGGTTAGGTTAGGTTAGGTTAGGTTAGGTTAGGTTAGGTTAGGTTAGGTTAGGTTAGGTTAGGTTAGGTTAGGTTAGGTTAGGTTAGGTTAGGTTAGGTTAGGTTAGGTTAGGTTAGGTTAGGTTAGGTTAGGTTAGGTTAGGTTAGGTTAGGTTAGGTTAGGTTAGGTTAGGTTAGGTTAGGTTAGGTTAGGTTAGGTTAGGTTAGGTTAGGTTAGGTTAGGTTAGGTTAGGTTAGGTTAGGTTAGGTTAGGTTAGGTTAGGTTAGGTTAGGTTAGGTTAGGTTAGGTTAGGTTAGGTTAGGTTAGGTTAGGTTAGGTTAGGTTAGGTTAGGTTAGGTTAGGTTAGGTTAGGTTAGGTTAGGTTAGGTTAGGTTAGGTTAGGTTAGGTTAGGTTAGGTTAGGTTAGGTTAGGTTAGGTTAGGTTAGGTTAGGTTAGGTTAGGTTAGGTTAGGTTAGGTTAGGTTAGGTTAGGTTAGGTTAGGTTAGGTTAGGTTAGGTTAGGTTAGGTTAGGTTAGGTTAGGTTAGGTTAGGTTAGGTTAGGTTAGGTTAGGTTAGGTTAGGTTAGGTTAGGTTAGGTTAGGTTAGGTTAGGTTAGGTTAGGTTAGGTTAGGTTAGGTTAGGTTAGGTTAGGTTAGGTTAGGTTAGGTTAGGTTAGGTTAGGTTAGGTTAGGTTAGGTTAGGTTAGGTTAGGTTAGGTTAGGTTAGGTTAGGTTAGGTTAGGTTAGGTTAGGTTAGGTTAGGTTAGGTTAGGTTAGGTTAGGTTAGGTTAGGTTAGGTTAGGTTAGGTTAGGTTAGGTTAGGTTAGGTTAGGTTAGGTTAGGTTAGGTTAGGTTAGGTTAGGTTAGGTTAGGTTAGGTTAGGTTAGGTTAGGTTAGGTTAGGTTAGGTTAGGTTAGGTTAGGTTAGGTTAGGTTAGGTTAGGTTAGGTTAGGTTAGGTTAGGTTAGGTTAGGTTAGGTTAGGTTAGGTTAGGTTAGGTTAGGTTAGGTTAGGTTAGGTTAGGTTAGGTTAGGTTAGGTTAGGTTAGGTTAGGTTAGGTTAGGTTAGGTTAGGTTAGGTTAGGTTAGGTTAGGTTAGGTTAGGTTAGGTTAGGTTAGGTTAGGTTAGGTTAGGTTAGGTTAGGTTAGGTTAGGTTAGGTTAGGTTAGGTTAGGTTAGGTTAGGTTAGGTTAGGTTAGGTTAGGTTAGGTTAGGTTAGGTTAGGTTAGGTTAGGTTAGGTTAGGTTAGGTTAGGTTAGGTTAGGTTAGGTTAGGTTAGGTTAGGTTAGGTTAGGTTAGGTTAGGTTAGGTTAGGTTAGGTTAGGTTAGGTTAGGTTAGGTTAGGTTAGGTTAGGTTAGGTTAGGTTAGGTTAGGTTAGGTTAGGTTAGGTTAGGTTAGGTTAGGTTAGGTTAGGTTAGGTTAGGTTAGGTTAGGTTAGGTTAGGTTAGGTTAGGTTAGGTTAGGTTAGGTTAGGTTAGGTTAGGTTAGGTTAGGTTAGGTTAGGTTAGGTTAGGTTAGGTTAGGTTAGGTTAGGTTAGGTTAGGTTAGGTTAGGTTAGGTTAGGTTAGGTTAGGTTAGGTTAGGTTAGGTTAGGTTAGGTTAGGTTAGGTTAGGTTAGGTTAGGTTAGGTTAGGTTAGGTTAGGTTAGGTTAGGTTAGGTTAGGTTAGGTTAGGTTAGGTTAGGTTAGGTTAGGTTAGGTTAGGTTAGGTTAGGTTAGGTTAGGTTAGGTTAGGTTAGGTTAGGTTAGGTTAGGTTAGGTTAGGTTAGGTTAGGTTAGGTTAGGTTAGGTTAGGTTAGGTTAGGTTAGGTTAGGTTAGGTTAGGTTAGGTTAGGTTAGGTTAGGTTAGGTTAGGTTAGGTTAGGTTAGGTTAGGTTAGGTTAGGTTAGGTTAGGTTAGGTTAGGTTAGGTTAGGTTAGGTTAGGTTAGGTTAGGTTAGGTTAGGTTAGGTTAGGTTAGGTTAGGTTAGGTTAGGTTAGGTTAGGTTAGGTTAGGTTAGGTTAGGTTAGGTTAGGTTAGGTTAGGTTAGGTTAGGTTAGGTTAGGTTAGGTTAGGTTAGGTTAGGTTAGGTTAGGTTAGGTTAGGTTAGGTTAGGTTAGGTTAGGTTAGGTTAGGTTAGGTTAGGTTAGGTTAGGTTAGGTTAGGTTAGGTTAGGTTAGGTTAGGTTAGGTTAGGTTAGGTTAGGTTAGGTTAGGTTAGGTTAGGTTAGGTTAGGTTAGGTTAGGTTAGGTTAGGTTAGGTTAGGTTAGGTTAGGTTAGGTTAGGTTAGGTTAGGTTAGGTTAGGTTAGGTTAGGTTAGGTTAGGTTAGGTTAGGTTAGGTTAGGTTAGGTTAGGTTAGGTTAGGTTAGGTTAGGTTAGGTTAGGTTAGGTTAGGTTAGGTTAGGTTAGGTTAGGTTAGGTTAGGTTAGGTTAGGTTAGGTTAGGTTAGGTTAGGTTAGGTTAGGTTAGGTTAGGTTAGGTTAGGTTAGGTTAGGTTAGGTTAGGTTAGGTTAGGTTAGGTTAGGTTAGGTTAGGTTAGGTTAGGTTAGGTTAGGTTAGGTTAGGTTAGGTTAGGTTAGGTTAGGTTAGGTTAGGTTAGGTTAGGTTAGGTTAGGTTAGGTTAGGTTAGGTTAGGTTAGGTTAGGTTAGGTTAGGTTAGGTTAGGTTAGGTTAGGTTAGGTTAGGTTAGGTTAGGTTAGGTTAGGTTAGGTTAGGTTAGGTTAGGTTAGGTTAGGTTAGGTTAGGTTAGGTTAGGTTAGGTTAGGTTAGGTTAGGTTAGGTTAGGTTAGGTTAGGTTAGGTTAGGTTAGGTTAGGTTAGGTTAGGTTAGGTTAGGTTAGGTTAGGTTAGGTTAGGTTAGGTTAGGTTAGGTTAGGTTAGGTTAGGTTAGGTTAGGTTAGGTTAGGTTAGGTTAGGTTAGGTTAGGTTAGGTTAGGTTAGGTTAGGTTAGGTTAGGTTAGGTTAGGTTAGGTTAGGTTAGGTTAGGTTAGGTTAGGTTAGGTTAGGTTAGGTTAGGTTAGGTTAGGTTAGGTTAGGTTAGGTTAGGTTAGGTTAGGTTAGGTTAGGTTAGGTTAGGTTAGGTTAGGTTAGGTTAGGTTAGGTTAGGTTAGGTTAGGTTAGGTTAGGTTAGGTTAGGTTAGGTTAGGTTAGGTTAGGTTAGGTTAGGTTAGGTTAGGTTAGGTTAGGTTAGGTTAGGTTAGGTTAGGTTAGGTTAGGTTAGGTTAGGTTAGGTTAGGTTAGGTTAGGTTAGGTTAGGTTAGGTTAGGTTAGGTTAGGTTAGGTTAGGTTAGGTTAGGTTAGGTTAGGTTAGGTTAGGTTAGGTTAGGTTAGGTTAGGTTAGGTTAGGTTAGGTTAGGTTAGGTTAGGTTAGGTTAGGTTAGGTTAGGTTAGGTTAGGTTAGGTTAGGTTAGGTTAGGTTAGGTTAGGTTAGGTTAGGTTAGGTTAGGTTAGGTTAGGTTAGGTTAGGTTAGGTTAGGTTAGGTTAGGTTAGGTTAGGTTAGGTTAGGTTAGGTTAGGTTAGGTTAGGTTAGGTTAGGTTAGGTTAGGTTAGGTTAGGTTAGGTTAGGTTAGGTTAGGTTAGGTTAGGTTAGGTTAGGTTAGGTTAGGTTAGGTTAGGTTAGGTTAGGTTAGGTTAGGTTAGGTTAGGTTAGGTTAGGTTAGGTTAGGTTAGGTTAGGTTAGGTTAGGTTAGGTTAGGTTAGGTTAGGTTAGGTTAGGTTAGGTTAGGTTAGGTTAGGTTAGGTTAGGTTAGGTTAGGTTAGGTTAGGTTAGGTTAGGTTAGGTTAGGTTAGGTTAGGTTAGGTTAGGTTAGGTTAGGTTAGGTTAGGTTAGGTTAGGTTAGGTTAGGTTAGGTTAGGTTAGGTTAGGTTAGGTTAGGTTAGGTTAGGTTAGGTTAGGTTAGGTTAGGTTAGGTTAGGTTAGGTTAGGTTAGGTTAGGTTAGGTTAGGTTAGGTTAGGTTAGGTTAGGTTAGGTTAGGTTAGGTTAGGTTAGGTTAGGTTAGGTTAGGTTAGGTTAGGTTAGGTTAGGTTAGGTTAGGTTAGGTTAGGTTAGGTTAGGTTAGGTTAGGTTAGGTTAGGTTAGGTTAGGTTAGGTTAGGTTAGGTTAGGTTAGGTTAGGTTAGGTTAGGTTAGGTTAGGTTAGGTTAGGTTAGGTTAGGTTAGGTTAGGTTAGGTTAGGTTAGGTTAGGTTAGGTTAGGTTAGGTTAGGTTAGGTTAGGTTAGGTTAGG
>CM060952.1:220453560-220554326 GCA_030765055.1 Mantis religiosa | reverse complement strand
ACCCGCGAGAAGCTAGGTGGTGGTGACGGCGCTACTGGAAGGCCAGCGAGCCAGGAACATGATCGTGGACCAGAAGACTCCTGTACACAGACTATGCACGGACTACGGGCGCACGGACCGAGTGCTTCACCGCATCGACACCGGAGACGCCCGGCCTATTTGGCAACAGCCTAGATGCGTTCCGCTGGCAAAACAAGCGGCGGTACGCCACATGCTGGAGGACATGAGATCTAGAGGAGTGATTGAAGAGTCTGACAGTCCTTGGTGTTCTGCTGTAGTCTTGGTAACAAAGAAGAACGGCGAGCTATGCTTCTGCGTGGACTACAGGAAGCTGAACGCTGTCACCCGGAAGGACTGTTTCCCGTTACCCTGGATTGACGACACCATGGACACGCTAGCTGGTGCTCAGTGGATCTCGACCCTTGACCTGAAGTCGGGCTACTGGCAGGTAGCTCTAGACCTGAGAGACAAGGAGAAGACCGAGTTCTCGACAGGCCAAGGCCTCTGGCAGTTCACAGTTATGCCCTTTAGCCTCTGCAATGCACCAGCTACCTTCCAACGCCTTATGGAGTCAGTGATGAGAGGACTGACTTATGACGCCTGCCTGCTTTACCTGGAGGACATCATCGTCTTTAAGACTTTCAAAGACCATCTGGAGAACCTGAGCAAGGTGCTAGAGCGACTGCAGGTGACCAACCTAAAGCCACCAATGCACCAGCAGCGCACCAGCTACCTTCCAACGCCTTATGGAGTCAGTGTTGAGAGGACTGACTTATGACGCCTGCCTGCTTTACCTGGAGGACATCATCGTCTTTAAGACTTTCAAAGACCATCTGGAGAACCTGAGCAAGGTGCTAGAGCAACTGCAGGTGACCAACCTAAAGCCACCAATGCACCAGCAGCGCATCAGCTACCTTCCAACGCCTTATGGAGTCAGTGTTGAGAGGACTGACTTATGACGCCTGCCTGCTTTACCTGGAGGACATCATCGTCGGTAAGACTTTCAAAGACCTCTGGAGAACCTGAGGAAGGTGCTAGAGCGACTGCAGGCGACCAACCTGAAGCTGAACGCGAAGAAGTGCCAGCTCTTCCGCAAGGAAGTGATCTACTTGGGTCACATAGTCATAGCAACCGGAGTGACCACAGACCCGAAGAAGACACAGGCTGTGAGAGATTGTCCTCGCCCAAAGGATAAGGAAGAGTTGCGCGATTTCCTGGGTCTGTGCAGTTATTACCGACGCTTCTTAAAGGGGTTCTCCAATATCACCAAGCCCCTCACCCGCCTGACAGAAGAACACCGACCTTATGTTTGGACGGAGGACGCCGAAGTCGCTTTCCAGCACCTGAAGAAGACACTGTGCAGTGCTCCAATTTTAGGATTTCCACAACCAGGCGGCGCTTTCATCGTGTATACCGACGCCAGCGACCATTGCATTGGAGACGTCCTATCGCAAGTTCAGGACGGCCGCGAGCGGGTGATAGCCTACTACAGCAAGACGCTATCTAAGGCAGAGAACAACTGCGTCACCCGACGAGAGTAACTGGCGGTAGTAAAGACATTGGAGCACTTCCACGAGTACCTGTATGGTCAGCCATTCCACCTGAGGACTGACCATTCCACCCCTAACCTGGCAATTGAGCTTTAGGAACCTGGAAGGCCAGACAGCACGTTGGGTTCAGAGGCTGCAAGAGTACGACTTCACCTCTGAGCTTCGTAGGGGAAAGAGCCACGGTAACGCAGACGCCATGTCCCAAAGACCCTGCCCAGGTGAGTGCGGCAATGCACAAGAGTGGAAGAGAAGGAGCGTGCCGCAACAGTTGAGTCCAGAGGTTCTACTCCCATTAGCCTTGAACCCGTAGGAACAAGACCCGGGCCTCTTTCAACCAGGGAGTATCCGAGCTGTCCCAAAGGGTGCTCGGCATCCTCCGTGGGGCTTCCGTAGGGCAAGACCTAGTTACCTAACAAGCCCCCCCCCATCTGGTCCTATGGACACAAGACGGGATGGAAGTGGATACGCCACTTACGCGCGCCAACACCAAAGGTGAAAACTACCGATATGACCTCGGTGGGGCCGCCTGGTGATCTAGCACACACCTTCTACTAGCTTTGCAGGTTAGTACCCGGAAACTTAATGGCTTCCCTCAAACCCGTCCGAAGACGTACCCGATTCCCACGGGTATCGGGAACACACTGCCCCCTCGAAGCCATCCCAATCCGAACAACTCCAGAAGGAGGGGCTCAGATGTTCGGCCCGAGGTTCCTCTAGTAACGTCAGAGGTACCACGAGTGCTAAGGGTCCGCAGCGCCCGCACTTTGGCAGCTGAAGGGGACGGATCCCCTCCCCTACGGGAAGCGTGCCGCAACAGTCCGAGTAGTCACGGCAATGCCTGCGGACGACTAAGATAGCGTGGGCCTGAGGAGGCAGCAGCTGGCGGACGCAGACTTGGGGCCACTCTTGAGAGAAGTGGAGGCGGGGACAAAACCAACTTGGGAGGACATCGCACCGAGGAGCGCCACCTACAAGTCTACTGGGCCCAATGGGACTCGTTGAAGATCAGAGAGGGCGTGCTGTTCCGGGTATGGGAATCACCCGATGGGAAGATGCAGAGAGAACAGTTGGTACTTCCCCGGACAATGATAATGATATATATAATCAACTACGGCGGTCATCAGCGCCCTTTAAAAAACTTATGGCAAAAGCCAGATATAAAACTTTCTAAAAACTATACAAGTGTAACAAAACCTATTAAAAATACACGTACATAAAAAGCATCAACCAAAACCTACTAAAAATTTCGTTCACTAAATCCTAAACTCTAAACTATAAAAGAACCTAAAATCCTTCTCCATGGGTCTCCACGCACAGCCTACACGTGGGTGGGCCTGTTGACCGTCTCCCTCAACCACGAACAAGAGCCCACACGAGGGAGACTGTTGGCTCGGAACCGCGGGTGCGCCAAACCCGTACCTACCGAAGTAGGCCCCTGGGGGGTACTTTCCCGGAGTAAGGTCCTGGAAGTCTTGGAGGAAGTGCACGCTGGCACTTTGCGAGGACGTCTGGGAGAAAACCGAATGATTGACAAACTACGGCAGCGCTACTACTGCCGGAGGCCCCGAGCAGACGCTGAGAGATGGTGCCATCAATGTCACGTGTGCGCGGCGAGTCGCGGCTCCCAGGCTAGGAGCCGCGGTCGCATGCAGCAGTACAATGTCGGAGCGCCATTCGAACGGATCGCTGTCGACATAGCTGGACCATTCCCAGTGTCCAACCGAGGCAACAAGTACCTGATGGTGATCGTGGACTACTTCACCAAGTGGCCGGAAGTGTTTGCCATCCCGAACTAGAATGCAAAGACTATCACAGACTGCCTCGTGGAGTAAGTGTTCTGCCGATTTGGGGTGCCGTTGGAGGTCCACAGCGGCCAGGGTACCAATTTTGAGTCCAGCCTAATGAAGGAGGTGCTACAAAGGTTTGGGGTGAACAAGACCCGCATGACGCCTCTACATCCCCAGTCGGATGGCATGGTTGAAAGATACATCAAGACCTTAGAGGAACACCTGAGGAAGGTCGTGGCCAGCCATCAGCGAGACTGGGACGTCAAGGTGCCACTGTTCTTGCTGGCCTACCGCTCGTCAACACACGACACCATGGGGATGACGCCAGCCAGCTTAATGTTCGGCTGAGAGTTACGCCTCCCTTGTGACCTGGCTTTTGGAAGCCCTCTGGAAGCGAAACAGCCAGCGACCGAGTATGTGGAGAACCTACGTGGTCTACCGACGTGGTCTACCTCATCCGGAAGGTGCCCCAGGAAAGATGTTGGTGATACACCTGAATCGCCTGGCCTGGTACGATGGTGGTGTTCGGGACGACCAGCTTTGAGGAGGGAGCAGTGTCACCCAATTATCGGAAGGCACGACCAACTGGAAGGTAGGGTGGGGGACAGAAAGCCATCACGCTACGCCTACCCTTTTGACTGGTTGGCGCTCGCTGAGGTGGTGGGGGAAAACTACCACAAGCTACTGGACCGTCCCTTTCCCCTCCCCCTCAGTTCTGGAACAACCATGATGATTCACTGAGCCGTGAAACTTCTAGATACAGAGATCTGCCTATATAAGTGATGCATAGGACGAGTCAGGCAGTTCTTAGTTTGATTGAGAGAGAGAGAGAGAGAGAGAGAGAGAGAGAGAGAGAGAGAGAGAGAGAGAGAGAGAGAGAGAGAGAGAGAGAGAGGGAGGAGGAGAGGGAGAGAGTTGTACTGCAAGGCGCTGAGTAGCGAGTGCAGTGTGGATTGTAATTGTGAGTGTTACGCAATTGTGAGTGCTACATAATTGTCTGTGGTACACGATTTGTAAGTGTACTAACTGCATTTCGGTGGAAATAAAGAACTATTTGTATTCCTGCAACTTGGACTTTTAATTCTACGAACCTGCAAAGTCACAATATGAACACAGAGCACCGCGTCTTCATGGTTGAATGCTACTTTCAAATCGGCATTAAAATTTGTGTGACATATAAGTATAATTTAAACCGCTGCATAGAGGAGTTTAGGCAACACTATCCATCATTCAGACAAGTCCTTTGGAGCGTTATGTTGTCAAAAGTGTCCAGGTACCGTCAAATTGATATACATTTCCAAATCCTTTCATGGAAGTGTTAAAAACAGTGTTCTTGTATAAATTAAATTAATTGGGAGTAGATTAATGACACTAAACAACACTTACTTTTAAATTTTCCCGGAACTAGTTTCAGAGGCCTTCCAACTATGTTCAGCCAGACATCGACTGGTTCTCATTGGTGTAACTGGCAATATTTTGTCATCGGTCTCCTCTGGTGGCAGTTCGAGGAACTTGCTGAACAAATCTTTCTGGGGGATGTCGAAATTGAGTACTTTGTTCCCATTTTTTGAAATAAAGATTTGTTCCCATGTGGACAGTTCTTGTTTTCCTGTTGTATGTTTTAGTAATTTTGGTTCTGGATGACTTTCCCAAATCACTAGTAGACAAAAAAGTGAACTTAGCAAATAAGGAGAAACTACTAAAGGAAACCACAACCCTCTCAGCTACAGAAACTAAAATGATCTTCAAAAAATTCACTTACCATCCATGGGCCTTTGATAAATTCAAAAAAGTCTTCAAAAAACAAAACATTCAACTAGCTCCAGTGAACCATTACTCCTTAAAAAACCTAATTTGCTCAAACATCAAAGATGCCATGCCATCTAACAAAAAATCTGGTATATATCAAATTGAATGCTGTGACTGTAGTCAAATTTATATTGGAAAAACCAAAAGAAATTTAGAAACAGGAGCAAAGGAACACTTTAGGAACATAAAATACAAACAATTAGAAAAATCAGCAGTTGCCACGCATTTTTGGGAAAAAAACCACAACATAAATCCAGAACCAAAATTACTAAAACATACAACAGGAAAACAAGAACTGTCCACATGGGAACAAATCTTTATTTCAAAAAATAGGAACAAAGTATTCAATTTCGACATCCCCCAGAAAGATTTGTTCAGCAAGTTCCTCGAACCGCCACCAGAGGAGACCGATGACAAAATATTGCCAGCTACACCAATGAGAACCAGTCGATGTCCGGCTGAAGATAGAGGGAAGGCCTTTGAAACTAGTTCTGGGAAAATTTAAAAGTAAGTGTTGTTTAGTGTCTAATCGACTCCCAATTAATTTAATTGATATACATTTGTTTGCAATGTAAACATCTTACGTTTTATCAATATGAAATATAAATTTTTTGTAATTCTTATGCTTAATTAAAATGTCTATTAATGTTGATGGCCTTATGTCTTTTAAAACCAGTAGGTGCATCAAACATTTCCAAGATACAGTATCAGTTACTCGCAAAAAGAGAGACACTCCATGCTATAAAGTGACTGGTTCCAATCTAGAAGCAATAAATAATGTTATGACAGAAAGGCCTCAAGAATACCTTCTCACAATACAGACAGTATTTAAGGGGAAGAGAGAAAGGAAATAAGAAAATGGACACATAAGACTATGTACTGGAGATATTTTCTTGTTTAGACTTGGATAAAAGCTTTGTGCATATTGTAACACTAATTTATTTTTCATTCCTAGAACATGTTCTGCTAATTTTCTAGTTTGTATTGAAGTTACATTATGAGAAAACTGTGGATGATAGAAAAGAATTGAGATGAAATTAAAATATGTCTATGTACAAATATAATTTGTAACTTAAAAAACTTCACTTATAAGAAATGATGACCGATTTTCTTACATCATTTCGTATAAGTGAAGTTTTTTTTAAGTTGCAAATTATTATATATATATTAGTTTTAATGTTAATAGCTTCATATTTTACATATTTAAAATATTTCTATTTTATGTGACAGGTCTACAATATACATGTATGTCTACTATAACAGAAAAACAGATGTTCATTATGAAATAAGTGTTCATTGAATTACCATTTCGTATATTCTTCATGGTATACTTTTATGACTGCATAGTTAGCTTTGCAGTGCATTGCATTGCAGTATATAATCTTTTAATAAAAGTTATCGTATCTACGCACTAGGCAAAATTATGCATCTTCATATTACGTGGGCAGACGAACCTCTCAAATAGTATATTTACCTGCCGGTAGAGGGAGGCCTCAAAGCTGCTGTCATCACATCAGTAAGCTGCTTGGGGAATCGTATATAAACTTACTCCATCAATGATGCTATTGATGACGTCAAAATTTTGCGCAGTAAAATCATAGATAAAAAATTAGCAACTTGTACAAAATTTCAGCCACCTGAAAGTTATGTTTTTGGAAGAATCTCTTTAATTGTCCTCAAAAGTAAAAAACTGAAGTTATTAACAGTAAAGCAAATATAATTTAGTAAGTTATATATTTATAAGTTAAAATTGTAAATTTTAAGTTTACAAAATAGAGCTACAAACTTCATAGTAAACATTTAAAGTAATGACTGCTTTTCTTTCTTAGATTTAAAAATAACAAAACATACCAATAAATTGAATTTTGGCATTCATAGAAAATCAACTCATACTGATATTTACATAAAAATGAAAGTTTAAACCCTTTTCACATAAATTTGCTGGTTTTAATAACTTAAAGTGTAGGTTAATAAATATACCCCCAATAAAGATGAATTTAGTACACAGTTTTCAACATTGCATTAATTACTGGTTTTAATACAGATTTTATACTTAATGTGACTTTGTGGGTTCGTAGAATTAAAAGTCCAACTCGTTCTTTATTCCCATAGAAATACGCTTCGTACATCTCTGATAACTCACACACTGATGCAATCTTCCAGTCTGTCTGCACACTGCTTAGTAGCACTGCACTCCTCACTGCTTCCTGCCAGAAACCTCACTCGCCACGAACAGTGCACTCGCTTATATTCATTAATTACTGGTTCTTGAACTTTCCCTAAGGGTCACGGGCTTCACGATGGCGACGCAGCAGTCTCGACGTTTCTTGGCTTCTCTCTCTCCCCACGCCTTAAGCCAGTGGCATTCCGTCACACAAGTAGGCACGCTATCTGTCTCTTTCTTTTTGCCAATTCTTTCTGCCAGCTGGTTTTGTCGTAACTTTGACGATCGGGTGACAATAAGAAGCTAAAAGAAATCTGTTAAGCACGTTCCCATCTGTTAAGCATGTTCCTACTCTGGAGAAAATACAGGATGATTACAATTTAAAAAAAAAGGAACTTATCCTAGGCCTAAAAATGCTCAGCATGGCTTTTGTCAGAAAGGAAGTAAAGCTGGTTGTCCCATATTTAGATAAACCTCAAGTCTGATAAAGAGGCCCCTGAGCAAAATTAAATGGTCTTTCATGTGCAATATAGAATGCGACGTTAGTGTGTCCATAAATAAAAAGTCAGTTTCTCTTTCTCTTGTTTTTACCAGTTTTATGAATTAAAGAAGCTCTTGGAATAATAATAGCAGTGAAATATAAGCACTGAATGTCTGAATGGATGTAAGTAATTATTAAGGAATAATGTTATACTAAACACATCATGATCCAACAAACTAACAACATTAACAACATTAATATAATTGTGATTCAAACTTGTACTTCATGCTTCATATATGTTGTTGATTTCAAATGCTAGGCTTTGGCAATGAAGCCATTAGCTCTCTTGCTCTCCAATATTTCTGTGTAGTGGGTCTGGCAAATAGGGCTTCACAGGTTAAAAGATGTTCTTCAGTCATTTCCTCTTCTTTGTTGCACAGAGGACAATTTGGACTTGTATAAATTCCTATTCTGTGTAAGTGTTTGGCCAAATAATCATGTTCCGTAAGTAATCTAAAATTTGCTACTGCAGCTTTACGTGGGATTTCTGGAATAATTTTTGGATTTTTAATTAAATGTTCTATTTTTTATCGTTGGCTTTGTTAGATATTGATTGGTTTTGTTTGTTTTTATATTTGCTTTTGATTAATCTTTTTATGGATGTAAAGGGTAAGTTGTACTTTTGTTCTGAATTAAATTTGCACCTTTTTTGGCAAGAAAATCAGCTGATTCATTTCCAGCAATTCCTCTATGTGCAGGTATTCACTGTAATATAATTCTTTTCTGTAGTTTTTGAAGTTGTTGGATCATTTTGTGACATTCTTTAATTTGGATTTACCTCATTTTATATGAACTTATTGCACATAATGCTGCTTTAGAATCAGAAAGTATGACAGCATTTTTGAATTTATCTATTCTGTATAGAAGGTTTTGGAAAATATGAATAGCCATTGAAGTAATGAGTTGGTATTCAAACACAACATCACTTAAAATATCCTTACTTGAACAATTGTTTCGGAGACCGGCTCGTCCCCATCATCAGCAACTATCCAACTGGTTGGATCCGTGGTTTCTTGAAGTGAGCTGGTTGTTTGAGGTGACATCTGTTGGTTGTGAGATGAACTTCCAAAGAGAGTTTTCAGGCGGCAATTCGAAATTTAACGTATACTGTTTGTTTTTTATAATTAGCAACTTCTCCCAAACATCGAGCTCAGCTGCATTATTGGCTGGCTTTAATAGTTTTATATTTGGTACAATTTCATGATTGGTAGACCAAAAATGGTGGGCTATTGCTGATTTTTCCATTTGTTTGTATTTCACACATCTCATATGTTCCTGTAATCTAATTTGTAAACTTCTTTTGGTTTTTCCTATGTAGAACTTATTACAGTCTGAACAGTTTATTTTGTATATACCTGATTTCTTGTTTTCAGGTACTGGGTCTTTCAGGTTGTTGCATAATAAGTTTTTTAAACTGAATTTATTTATTGGGGCTAGGGTGATGTTATACTTCTTGAATATCTTGTTGAATTTATGATGTACTTTGGGATGATATGTGAATTTCTTGAACTGTTTCTCGGATTTTGAATCTGTTAGTTTTGTGGTATCCAATATGTGTTTTTGTTTCTTAAATTTCCAAATTTTCTTTTCTAATAATTTTTTACTGTATCCATTAATTGCAGCTATGTTAATCATTTGGTTATATTCTTTGTTGTATTCATTCTGTTTCAATGGGATGTTGATTAGTCTATGTGCTAAACTGTTCAAAACTGCATGTTTGTGGGGTGTCGGGTTGTAGCTATCGTTCTTGATGTAATTGTCTGTTTGTGTTGGCTTCCGGTAGATGCCAAAAGATATGTTATTTAGTTCATGAATTATCTTCAGATCTAGGAAAGGTAGGTAGCCATCTTTTTCTATCTCTATTGTGAACTTTATTGTTTTATTCTGTATGTTCAGTAGTTTTAAGGAATCTTGTATGAATTTGTGTGGAACAATGGCAAAAATATCATCAACATATCTGTACCAGCATTTGAAGATGTATGGGAAGGATGATGTGATATGTGTTTCAAAGTAGCTCATAAAGAGGTTGGCTAGGAAAGGTGAAAGTGGATTGCCCATTGTTAGGCCTGAGGTCTGTTGATAGAATTGACCGTTGAATGTAAAGAAATTTTGATGTATGCATAAATGAGTAAGTTTTGTGAGATCTTCTATTTCTTCGGTTGAAATGTTAGTCTGTCTGAGCCACTTCTTGAGGAGTAACATAAGTTCATCTGTTGGAATACTGGGAAAAAGAGAGGTGACATCAAATGATACTAGTTTGTCTTCTGTATCCAATTGTAAATTTGAGATCTTGTCTACTAAATCTAATGAATTTCTAATGGCTAGGCTGTGGAACTGAGGCAATGATGAAAAAGTATGTACTAGATGTTTGGCTAACTTGTAGGTAGGTGCATCTATGTTGTTGATAATGGGCCTCATTTTATCTCCTGGTTTATGAATTTTTGGCAACGCATAAAGTCTCGGTAATATTGGGTGGTCTGGTTTTACTTTAGATTTCTGTATATCAGATAATATCCGGACTTCATTTAAGGTATCCTCGAATTTTTTCAGACAAAATTTTAGTGGGTCACTTTCCAATTTTTTGAATTCATTACTTTGTAACATGTTTTCTACTCTAGAGATGTAATCTGATCTATTTAGGATTACTATTTGGTTGCCTTTGTCTGCTTTTGTGTATATTACCGGTTTTGATTTGAGGGTCTTGATTACTTGTTTGTAAGGGAAATTATTTCTAACATCTTTCTGTATTTCCCGTATGGCTGTTTCACATTCTTTGCGTACGGCAATTTTTTCTTGTTCTTTTAGTTGAATACCAACTCATTACTTCAATTGTTATATACATCACTGTTTCTAACCTTTTGCCTCAAATAATATATGAATAGCCGTTACTTCTGCATCAAAATTTGTTGTGTGGTATCCTGCTGGTTGATAGAATGAGAACAACTCCTGCTCCTGAGTTGTTGTCCAAGTTAGATCCATCTGTGTAGATATGTAACCATTCTTCAGGTGGGTATCTATTGTTCACAGTTTCTAGTGCTAGTGCTTTTAGTACAGGTTTGGAAGTTTCAGATTTTGTAACTGTTTGTTCTAAATCTAATTTAATATTAATTGGTTCAAAAGTTAGTGGGTTTTCTTTGATTAAAATGTTTTCTTTAGAATTAGGAAAATTCAGATCTGTTTTTAATTCCGTAACTTTGTGTAGGAAACTTCTTTGTGTTTTCATCTTGATTGGTTGTAGTAATCTTTTCTCCCATTTTGTTGTTTTTAACCGTAACATTTTTTCATGTTGTATTAGTGCCTGCTCCTCTAAAGTTAGATGTATTGCATAGTTCAGAGTTATGGCTTGCATTACCGTGATTGGAGTTGATTTTGCTGCACCGGTTATTAGTCGCAGGGCCTGATTTTGGCATACTTCTAGGTGATTTATGTTAGAACTGTATGCTGTAATTATTACCTCTGCATTATAAAGAAGTATTGGCTTGATGAATGTTTTGTATGTGGTGTTCAGTGTCTCCCAATTACTGCCCCACTTGACTCCAGCTAATCTTTTCAAAATTGAAAATGTTTTTGTTGATTTGTTAACCACTGCTTCAATATGATGTCTCCATTTATTGTTAGTGTTTTACCTAGAACATATTTTGTTAGACCTTCCTAACATCCTCAGCTGTTGTTGACTAATGGCACTGGGGATTAGTTGATTTGCATCATTTTCCCCCAGGCTTCCCAATATAAAGTCTGTAGGTTCTCACTTTTGAGACCTCTACATTTGTCCAAATGGTGTTTGTTGATGACAGATAGTGCACTTGGGTGTAGGTCTGCAGTGTATTTTATAAAGGTGTTCTGCAAGACAATCATGGCCAGTTTCCATTCTAAATAGGGTCACTGCAGTTTTTCTTGGCAATTTTTGTATGTCAATTTTGTCTCCAGTGTTCTTATAATCCTTGTCTTTTAGTTTATCTTCTTCAATCTCTGCTGTCTTTTAAAATGTAGCATCAATGTTGTTTTATTAACTTCAATTTGTCTTACAGGTTTTATATTTTGAATTGCACCTTTTTTTGCTAGTTGGTCAGCATATTCATTAGCTAAAAGTCCAACATGGGCTGGGATCCACGATACGATTTCTTGATTCAACAGCTTTAATTAAACTTCCTCAGTTAATGTTGAGTACTGAATGTTGATTTGGTGAACTTCTGTTGGTATCTAGAGGAACTTGAAGTTTTCTCTTCAAAGGTAGTGTTGAACTTGAACAGTTTTCCTTCATATTTCTTTATGAATATCTTTTCCCTCTAGTTAATGCAGTTGGACCCTGAACACTTTTTAATAAATGGATTTCTTGTTCCATATCATGATTCTCATTTCAAAAATGGTATGCTACCGCGATTTGTCTATTTCTTTGTTCTTGGTGTTCTTGAAATGCTCTTTAAGCCTAATGTTCAAATTCCTTTTTGTTTTGTCAATGTAAAAGTTGTCACAGCCATTGCAATTTATCTGATGTACACCTGAGTTTGTCTTTGTAGGTATTGTGACTTTGTGGGTTCGTAAAATTAAAAGTCCAATTGCACCACTCAAAAATGTTCTTTATTTCCACCGAATTACAATCGGAACACGTGCCGATTACACAGAATTACGTAATGCACACAGTTACAATTCACCAGTTCGTCTGTCACAGGTCCACTGCACGCAGTTAAGTACACTCCTCCGATGCATGTACACAGTCCGTTTCCTCACTGGGCGCTCCTCACGACTGCTCGACAAGAACTGTACTGAACTCTTCTCCGGCCCGGCGCGTCGCTTATATAAGACCAACTGACCTATCTAGAAGGTTCCGGGTTAGATGAAATATCCTGGATGTTCGAGAACTCAGGGGGAGGGGAAAGAGATGGCACAGTTGCCTGCAATCCCTTCAGTTGGCGCTGCAAGATAAATGGGTGGAGGTGGCCGAGTGCTTCTCGGCCCTCACTCAGCCGTCAGTTGTCCGTGCCTGGGTGACATTGCTCCCTCCTCAAAGCTGGTCGTCCCGATCAGCACCATCGTAGCGGGCCAGGCGATCCAGTTATAACACCATCATCTTTCCTCGGGGCACCTTCTGGATGCGGTAAACCACGTCGTTAATCCTCTTCACCACCTGGTACGGTCCTTGCCATGGCTGCTGAAGCTTCGGGCAGCGTCCCTTGATCCGGGTAGGGCGGTACAACCAGACCAGGTCACCTTGCTGGAACCCTTGGCTGTTGGCTAGCCTGTCATATCGGGTCTTCATGCGGTCGCTCGCCTTCTGGATGTTCTGGCGAGCCATCTCGTGCATGTCGTGGAGATGGTCCAATAGGTTCTCCACATACTCGGTCGCTAGCTGTTTCGCTTCCGGAGGGCTTCCAAAAGCCAGGTAACAAGGGAGGCGTTACTCTGGGCCGAACATTAAGCTGGCTGGCGTCATCCCAGTGGTGTCGTGTGTAGACGAGCGGTAGGCCAGCAAGAACAGTAAAAAAAAAAAAATAAAATAAAATCTGCATGAACTATGCCCTGGTGCCTTGAGTCTATACCAGGACATAAGTTCCACAGTTACATCTCTTTATTGTTATTACATTTCTTTAGATTGGAACATTATTACATTTCGCAGATTACCTATATCTAAACTAACTACTCCTAACCTACTAAGCTATCTAACCTATAGCAGCCGGTTTCCCAGCTGCTTTACATATATCTTTAATCTATATCCTAAGCTGGCAGTTCTACTCTATTATAAAACATTCTGACTAGTTAAATTAACAATATATGTGGATGAAAAACTGTGTACTGCCAGCACTTTCTACCAATCTGCTATCTATCAATTTAATTTCAACAATTGTTGTCTCTAGCTATCTTCGCTATCAGATGAGCTCCGTGTGATGATCTGTTGTGGCTGTCCCCTTCTCCTCTCAGCCCATTCTTGACGTCCTGTTGTGGTCCAAAGTTGCCTACGTCTATTCATGGATTGGTCGCCCTGTTCTGGCCTGAGATCTGCGCCAATTCTATCCTCTTCTTCGACGTGGGCACTTATTTCTTGTTGCCTTATTCTTTGTGACCTTCTTGGTGATTCGTCCTGGTTTTGGTGTTGCTGCTGATGTATTGCGTCCGTTATTTGCATTTCCGCTGGTCTTCTGTACTCCTCCATGACTATTTTCGATATCTTTGCCACCATTCTGTTCACTATACACAAATCCACGTGACTTCTTACGATGTGCCAAACTGCTTTTCCTGCTAGCATTGCGCGTTCCTCTTGTACCTCATCGTTGTATTTCGTACATTCAAAGATCACATGTTCGGGGTTGCCTACTATATCACATGTATTACATTTATCACTTTCCTTGCTTCGAATCTTCGCAAAATATGTATCAAATGGGCCGTGTCCTGTAATATATTGAATGCTCTCCTTAGTTGGTGATACGGTTAATCTTAATCTCTCTCTTATGCTGGGGAATAGATCATATACTCTTATACCTTTCTCCGCTTGATTCCATTCTTTTTGCCATTTGTCTATTAAAATTTTTCTTGCCTCTCTCCTTGTATTGCACGGTCTTCCTAAAATTTTGATGACCTGTTCTTGGTCTTGTTTTTTCATCCAATACATTGTTGCCCGCAATTTTACCGTTAAGTCAATCGGCCATATGGCTAGAATCACTAGTAAGGCCATCGTTGGAACTGTTTTAATTAATCCCATACACCTTATTAAAGTTTGTCGTTGAGTACTCCTCAGTCGTTGTACATTTTTCACTAGGCTAGCTCTATGCGCCCAAACACTAGATCCATATCCTATTATTCCTGTTAGTATAGCTGTGTGATATGTCCTTGTTGCTGCTAGTGGGATTTTATATTTATATTGAGCCATCGTTGCTAGCTTCATCATCGTTTTTCCGGCCTTGTCTCTGACTTTCTCTATATGCTTATCAAAGTGCAATTTCTCATCCACGTTTATTCCCAAATACTTAAAAACACTTTCTCGTCGTATATTGGTACCATTTACTTTAATGAGGGGATTTCTTTCTAATTTTCCTTTTAATAGCATATAAGCAGATTTATGAGGTGCTATTTGTAATTTTACTTCATTACACCATTCTTCTAACAAAGTCACTACACTTCGAGCTTTTCTTTCAATTTCCCTTCTATTATTTGCCTCGATCATAATCATAAGGTCGTCGGCGTAGGCTATAACATCGAAGGTATCCTCATGTTGTGCAATCCTTTCCAGTATTGGTTCCGTCATAATGTCCCAAAACAAAGGGCCTAATATTGATCCTTGTGGACAACCTTTGCTTATTTCTTTTGTTACCATATCATTCTCTCCTTTTAAATATACTCTCCGATCTCTACAATAATCTAATAAACTATTATATATGCACCTTGGATAATTATTTTCTCTCATGATTTTAAAAAGTTCTGGCCACCATAAATTGTCAAAAGCACCAGATATGTCAAAGAACATGGACACCACATATTTACTGGAACTTATAGAAACATTTTTAATTGCACAGTTTATTGCATCCTCTGTAGATTTACCCTTTCTAAACCCGAATTGTTTTTCTGTTTCTCCAATCATTAGTCTATATTCAGTTATTCTCTTCAGCAACAACTTTTCTTGTAGTTTGCCTAAAGTATTTAACAGACAAATCGGTCTATAGGATTTTGCATCTGTAGCTTCCTTATCTTTGGATTTTCTCAGGAGTACGACGTTGGCCTCCTTCCAGATATATGGAATTCTTCCTTCCACTAGACATTGATTTATGAGCCTACACATATGCATCGATATAAGAGGTTCTAACTGCTGCAACACTTCAGATTGAATACCATCTGGTCCCGGGGCTTTGCCTATCCTTAGCTCCTTAATTGCTATTTTTACCTCTTGTATATCGAAAGGATATACTACCCTGTCGTTTAAGTAATATTGATTCATCTGTTGTTTTTTAATTCGATGTATAACTTCATCATTCTCGACCCTTTCATCTGGTAGTAATCTTTCTAGTAAGAGGTGTGCAGATTCTTTCCAATTTTTAGTAAAGTGTCCATTTCCTTTACTTATAGTTGACAGAACTTCGGGAGCCGCAATCTTTTCCATAACTAATTTATACGGAACACCCCATATATTTTCATTTAGAGTTTCTTCTACCATCGTATCCCATGATTTCATCCTAGTATCTTGCAGTTTCTGTTTGTATCTATCTTTTAGCTGTTGATATCTTAAAAGATTAAAATTCCTTTCATTTGCTGTTTTACTTTTTTGGTAGACCTTCCGTGCCTTTCTCGCCTTCCTTCTAAGGTCCTGTAGTTGATCGGTCCAAATTACTGCTTCTTGCATCCTACACTTGTTTTTGGTTAGACCTTCATGCATGGCATACTGTATCCTTTCTGTTAACATTTTGGCCTGGGCATCAATGTTCAGTTGCTGTATTTCCACTGATATAATAAAATTTTCTCTAACTTTGCACCAGTTTGCATTTTTAATCTTGTATAATTCTCTGCCTCTCCTAATTTGTGTATCATATCGCCCTTCATAATCTATGTCAAAGTATATCAGATTATGATCACTAGAGGTTATTTGCTGTGTTACAATCCATTTCCGTATTTTATTATAAATATAACCTTTGGCTAATGTAAGATCAATATTTTCGTAAGCATCCGCACGATTCATAAATGTGTAAGGATTATTCGGTTGATTTACAATCTGCATATTATACGTTGTAATCATTTCTTCCATTTTTAATCCTTTTAAATCTGGATTTTTGCTAAACCACAATTTTGACTTCGCATTAGCATCCATTGTATATATTATAGCTGCATCAAAATATGCTTGCAAAATCTCCTCTGTCTTACTGATGTGTACTTCTATATCATCCATAAATTGGTAATAGTGGTTACAAAGTATGAAGTCTATACCCTTAGTTTGTATCTGTACACAGTTTACATGTTCATCACAAAATTGAGATATTTTGGTTGCTTGTACGTTTTTATTGTTAATCAAAATCATTGCTTGGGGATTTTCCCCGTCATATATCTTACGTGCAGTTGCAGCCATGTGTAACAGTTTACCCCTAAGTGTATATGGTTCTTGAATACAGACAATATCCAGAGCCATTTCGTTTACAATTTTCCTCAATTCTATCATTACAGTCTTTGATCGTTGTGCATTTATCTGTGCTATTCTTATATTATGTACTCCTACCATTTCACTAATTCTTGTACTAGCCATTTAAATAGATATATTTATTTGTTGTCCATAATCTGTTCGAGCAATAAGCCTCTCAAAATGTATCCTATACAACGAGCATTCCTTTCCACGTTTACAGGGGGCTTCTTCTTTAAGCTTACGATCTGGGTATCTTTGTTTTAAAAACTTCCTCCTTTCTGCACAGGGGATACATATTGCTGGTTGATTCTTTTTATCGCATTCATTTTTGTTGTGATCCTCTTCACCGCAGTGAGCACAAACAACCTTATCTTTTGTACAGTATTTTGCCACATGACCAAAGTTCTGGCATTTCATGCATGTTGCAACAACTACATAATCTTTTGCATTTACTGCTTGAAAGCCAAGGTAAATTTTCTCTTTTTTAAGAATTAGCCTCCGGACGTATGGTGAAACATCCATAACATGGTGAACCGTATTAGCATTTCTTGGACCAGTTTTGAACCTCATGTTTACTTGTTGATTGAATTTTTCCCATGACATCTCCTCCTCAAAGTTTTGGTGATACATGTTTTCTTTGATTGTTTCCTCTTTTTCGCTTGATATTACATCATACAGAATTATTAGCGGGTTCCTCTTTTTCGGTAATTCCACTTTTAATTTCATTTTCTTCAAACCTTCATGATTTAGCAGCTTTTCAGCGTCTTCAGTAGTTTCTGTTTCCAGAATAACATTTCTTTCTGTTCTTTTAATATTGCATATTGCCAAGGCGATAGTGACTACGGCCGCACGGACAAAGCGCTCCACCGCATCGACACCGGAGACGCCCGGCCTATTCAGCAACCACATAGACGCGTTCCGCTGGCGAAGCAAGGGGCGGTACGAGACATGCTGGAGGACATGAGATCCAGGGGAGTGAGTGAAGGGTCTGGCAGCCCTTGGTGTTCCCCTGTAGTCTTGGTGACGAAGAAGAACGGCGAGCTGCGCTTCTGCATAGACTACAGAAAGCTGAACGATGTCACCCGGAAGGACTGTTTTCCCTTACCCCGGATTGACGACATCCTGGACACGCTAGCTGGTGCACAGTGGTTCTCGACCCTGGACCTGAAGTCGGGCTACTGGCAGGTAGCTCTAGACCCAAGAGACAAGGAGAAGACCGCATTCTCGACAGGCCAAGGGCTCTGGCAGTTCACGGTTATGCCCTTTGGCCTCTGCAACGCACCAGCTACCTTTCAACGCCTCATGGAGTCAGTGATGAGAGGGCTGACTTACAACGTCCACCTGCTATACCTGGACGACATCATTATCGTCGGAAAGACTTTTGATGATCACCTGGATAATCTGAGTAAGGTGCTACAGAGACTGCAGGCGACCAACTTGAAGCTGAACGCGAAGAAGTGCCAGCTCTTCCGCAAGGAAGTGAACTACTTAGGCCACATAGTCTCAGCAACCGGAGTGGCCACAGATCCGGAGAAGACACAGGCTGTGAGAGATTGGCTTCGCCCAAAGGATAAGAAAGAGTTGCGCAGTTTCCTGGGGCTGTGCAGTTATTACCGCCGCTTCATAAAGGGGTTCTCCAACATCGCAAAACCCCTCACCCGACTGACGGAGGAACACCGGCCTTATGTGTGGACAGAGGACGCCGAAAACTCTTTCCAGCACCTAAAGGAGACCCTGTGCAGTGCTCCAATTTTGGGTTTCCCACAACGGGGTGGCGCCTTCATTGTAGACACCGACGCTAGCGACCATTGCATTGGAGGTGTCCTATCGCAGATCCAGGACGGCCATGAGCGGGTGATAGCCTACTACAGCAAGACGCTATCCAAGGCAGAGAAGAACTACTGCGTCACCCGACGAGAATTATTGGCGGTAGTAAAGACCTTGGAGCACTTCCATAAGTACCTCTACGGCCAGCCATTCCACCTGAGGACTGACCATTCCGCCCTAACCTGGCTATTGAGCTTTAAGAACCTGGAAGGCCAGACAGCACGTTGGGTCCAGAGGCTGCAGGAGTACGACCACCTCGGAACATCGTAGAGGGAAGAGCCACGGTAACGCTGACGCCATGTCCCGAAGACCCTGTCCAGAAGAGTGCGGCCAGTGTACAAGAGTGGAGGAGAAGGAGCGTGCCGCAGCAGTCCGAGTAGTCACGGCAGTGCCTGCGGATGGTTGGGATAGCGCAGGCCTGAGGAGGGAGCAGCTGGCGGACGCAGACTTGGGGCCACTCTTGAGGGAAGTGGAGGTAGGGACAAGACCAACCTGAGAGGATATCGCACCAAGGAGCGCCACCTACAAGTCGTACTGGGCCCAATGGGACTCGTTGAAGATCAGAGAGGGCGTGCTGTTCCGGGTATGGGAATCACCCGATGGGAAGACGCAGAGAGAACAGTTGATACTTCCCCGGAGTAAGGTCCCGGAAGTCTTGGAGGAAGTGCACGCCGGGACTTCGGGAGGACACCTGGGAGCGAACCGAACGATTGACAAACTACGGCAGCGCTACTACTGGCTGAGGCTCCGAGCAGATGCTGAGAGATGGTGCCGTCAGTGTCACGTGTGCGCGGCGAGTCGCGGCCCCCAGACTAGGAACCGGGGTCGCATGCAGCAGTACAACGTCGGAGCGCCATTCGAACGGCTCGCCGTTGACATTGCTTGACCGTTCCCAGTTTCCGACCGAGTCAACAAGTACCTAATGGTGGTCGTGGACTACTTCACCAAGTGGCCGGAGGTGTATGCCATCCCGAACCAAGAAGCAAAGACAATCACAGACTGCCTAGTGGAGCAAGTATTCTGTCGATTTGGGGTGCCGTTAGAGCTACACAGTGACCAGGGTACCAACTTTGAGTCCAACCTAATGAAGGAGGCATTACAAAGGCTTGGGGTGAACAAGACCCGCACGACGCCTCTACAACCCCAGTCAGATGGCATGGTCGAAAGGTACATCAAGACCTTAGAAGAACACCTGAGGAAGGTCGTGGCCAGCCATCAGCGAGACAGGGACGCCAAGGTGGCACTGTTCTTGCTGGCCTACCGCTCGTCTACACACGACACCACTGGGATGACGCCAGCCAGCTTAATGTTCGGTCGAGAGTTACGCCTCCCTTGTGACCTGGCTTTTGGAAGCCCTCCGGAGGCGAAGCAGCCGGTGACCGAGTATGTGGAGAAACTGGTGGTCCACCTCCACGACATGCACGAGATGGCTCGCCAGAACATCCAGAAGGCGAGCGACCGCATGAAGACCAGATATGACAGGCAAGCCAACAGCCAAGGGTTCCAGCAAGGTGACCTGGTCTGGTTGTACCGTCCTACCCGGACCAAGGGACGCTGCCCGAAGCTCCAGCAGCCATGGCAAGGACCGTACCAGGTGGTGAAGGGGATTAACGACGTGGTCTACCGCATCCAGAAGGTTCCGCGAGGGAAGATGTTGGTGGTACACCTGGATCGCCTAGCCCGCTACGATGGTGCTGTTCGGGACGACCAGCTTTGAGGAGGGAGCAGTGTCACCCAATTAGCGGAGGACGCGTCCGGCGGCAGCTGGAAGGGACACAAGGCAGCCGAGCCACGCCCCCCATTAATCTCAGTCACTAACTGAGGGGTGATTTAGGGAAATGTCACTTGTCCCTCGACGTTTCTCTCCCCTTCTCCTGTACTCTGGAACGTTCGGGTGATTCGCGGAAAACCAGAGACTTCTAGAATAACAGGATATTCCTATATAGGGGCTTCAATTAGGAGTCAGTCAGTCAGTCAGTCAGTCACAGTTCTTGGTGTAAGAATGCAGTGCTAGTGTACGACGCATCGGAAGATTGTACGTAATTACAAGTGCAAGTGAAATTGTAACGGACCAACTGGTGAATCGTAATTGTGTGCATTACGTAATTCTGTGTAATTGGCAAGAGTTTAACTGTAAGTCGGTGGAAATAAAGAACATTTTTGAGTGGTGAAATTGGACTTTTCATTTCACGAACCCACAAAGTCACAGTATTGATACAGTATATACGCGAAAATAGGGGAACGTTGCCAAACACATTTTCTTTTTCTTCTAAACTAGCGATACTGTAATGGGAATAGTGCGTAGTGAGCTTTGCTTATTATTATTTTTATTGTTGTTATCATCAGTATTATCACCGCCCACCTCTGCAGCGTTGATGTTAGCTTAGTACAAGCCTAGTATCACTGAGTTGTTTACGTATTGTTGACTATTCCATAACTTTGTGCTAAATTCCTTTAAGTATTTAAATAATCATGATAATAATATTAGTAATAATATGTAATAATGATAATAACTCTGGCAATGATTCACTGATGTTTACGTCAGTTTATTTGGGTAGTACTGCATCATTGGTTTGCTTACGTTATGTTGCCTGTTCCAAAACTTTGTGCTAAATTCCTTTAGGTTTGTAAATAATTATAATAATAACATTAGTAATATAATAAAGATAATAAGAATAGTAACTCTGACAGTGGTCCACTGATCTTTACGTCAGTTTATTTGCGTATTTCAGTATTGCTGGTGTGCTTGCTCATTTTGGCATTTTCCGCGTTAGCATGCTGTGGATGGTGGCAATGCTGGAACTGTGAGGTCAGAGCCCGGATATCCCAACGCAACTTGTTTGGAGTTTACCGCATTGTTAATTACAGGAAATTATTGAGCTTATGATGGGCGTAAGGTAAGTCTGGGACGCCTGTAGGTTTCCCTGGGGTCAAAGTGGTGTAGTGTTCTGTTCAGTGGTTGTGTATATCCCATCCTGTGATGCCATCTAACCTTAATACCTGTCAAGTTGTACTCAGTGTGTGGATCAACAGTTAAAATAAGTGTCATCGGCTATTAAGTATAGATCATGGTTAACAGGTAAATAAATATAGAAAAAGGCTCCTGTATCTCTCCTACCCAATCTAGGTTTCTGAGAGGTGTACGTAACCAAGCATTGAGTATAAAAAATAATTCGGGAAAATACACGTCACATTTTGAATAACAATTCTAAGACACTTTGCACTGTATGATTGCGGAAGCAATAGATAAATTCTTAGCGATTGTGGACTGTGGAGGCCAAAAGTTCCGTTTCGTGTGCTCGCATACACGTTGACGTAGGTTAGGAGGATGTTGCCGTCCCTTGAGCTATGAAATCAGAGTTAAATGTTGTCAACCTATAGGACACAGAATGCACCCAGGACACAGAATGCACTTATATGAAACAATACCTAGTTAATACAGGAATCAGATTCTATAATGTCCTTCCCGCTTCAATTAGAACCTGTAATAATTTAAATACATTTAAAACACATTTAAAAGCCTTTCTAATAGATAATGTATTTTATACCATCGAAAAATTTATGTATCACTGTAAAAATAACTAGGCTTTATTACTGATTTTAGCATATATTTAATTTTAGCATATTATATTTATTTTTAAATTCTATACCATTAAGCAATTTATCACCAGCTTGTATATTTAATTTGTTCTCTCCATTATTTTGATATTTCTAATCGTTTGCTTTTAAGAGAGAGTATGTATTACAAATGACATGGCTTAATTGTGTTCAAACACTGTATTAAGTTGCAATAAATATGAATATGAATAAATATGAATATGTAGACACCACTGCCTCCGTCAGGTGATGATGATGATGATGATGATGATGATGATGATGATGATGATGATGGTTGTCGTCGGTGGCGGTGTTGGTGTTTGTGCTGGTATTGTGTTGTAATTGTTATTTGTTATTATTTGTTATTGTCTGTGTCAGTGTTATTAATTATTTATTATTGTGCTGGCGGCAATGTGGGTATTTTCAGCGATGTTGTGTACAGTTGGCAGAATTCACCTACATGGATGATGCTGTCAACTTCTCCATTCCCTTAGCTGCTATTATTTGTTTATTTACTTATTTATGGTTATCTGAAAGGTTCTCTTATCAATTTCATGCTAGGGAACAGTACAAAAATATATAAAATGATGGCAGGCAAGCAGCCCTTAACAATATTTATAATACATTCTGATTAAACTGCAGTAAGGTGGCGTAGAGATATGGTGGCCTTGATGTCATGGCTGAAACGTTGCCAACAGTGAAAGCTTATTGAAAGCAAGTTTTCACTGAAAATACCAACACTACATAAGTAAATTAGTGATACTGTAAATGTAAGGAACTGTTTCTCTTTTTCTTTTTTTTTTTTTTTTTTTTTTCAAAATGTCCAAACACTACATAAGCAAACTGTGATACTGTAATACGTAAGGCAACTTTTTGTTTTTCTTCTTTTTTAAAATGTCTAGTGAAACATCTCAATAACGGTTTCTTTGGAATATGAATGTAGAGTGGTAAGTGGTAGAGAAAGCGAAAAGTAGATAGCTCACCAAAACCAAGATCCGAACTCAGAACCTCACTTATAATTCAGATGTTGAGCACAAATAGGTTTATCCAGAAAAAAAAGTCAAATGTAAGTATATTGCTTCA
This sequence comes from Mantis religiosa, assembly GCA_030765055.1. NCBI lineage: Eukaryota > Metazoa > Arthropoda > Insecta > Mantodea > Mantidae > Mantis > Mantis religiosa. Next base: position 220,530,874 of record CM060952.1, on the reverse strand, counting down.
GGAAACAAATTATTCCTATGTCATACATTTCTTTTTTTATGTTTAAGCAAACACTATCTAACGGCAAACACTATCTTTCGACTTTGCATCGTCTTCTGAAATGTTTATATGTAAAACTTAGAACGTATTTGATGAAGGTAATGATAACTAGAAATAAGAATGTGTAGAAATGCACGTTAGTTTGTTTTTACTTGTGATGTGCAATTACATTTTGAAATATGTTACATGTTCTTGTGATATGCAGTTACGTTTTGAAATATGTTACATGTTCTGTGCTTGTATAGTGCATATAATACTTATTTCTGATGCTGTTGTTATTCTATAATGTTTCCATGTATCAGTTATAGAAAGTTGCATTTTTACATTTCCAGTTAATTTTAAATTCACTCTTAATTAATTTAAACTCCTATCTAATTTAAATATGTTTCATCATCTCTTATTATACACAGCCAGTTTCCTTATGCATTGCAGTATTGTTAGTTTATTACAAGAAAAAGGAAATGTTTTGGCATATTTCACAACTCCACTTTTGGCAACAGTTTGTTTCTGTGACGTCGTTCCATACCAACCTAACTCAATGCCATCTTTCTGCAGTTTAACCTACATTCTTATAGTAGGAATTAATTACTGTACATAAATAACACACACACACACAAACACACACACACACACACACACACACACACACACACACACACACACACACACACACACACACACACACACACACCCACACACACACCCACACCCACACCCACACCCACACCCACACCCACACCCACACCCACACACACACACACACACACACACACAGATATATATTTATATATATAAAACAAAGGTACAGACATTCACTATAACTAAAGAGGTAATAAGAGCAGAGAAGAGTGCAAAACACTACATATTATATAAAACATTAAAAAATATTAAATTTAACCAGTCCAACTAATCAATCCAGGTCTAAATGAGTGACTGTTTGTCAGCTATCAAAATAAGAGTTCAGCAAGTTTCCTTTGAAAACCTTCAATGTTTCTGCAGCTTTTCAGTTCCAGTGGCAGTGCATTGTATAAGTTAATATCTGAGGTTAAGCTATCAGGCCATAAGTGGAAGTGTTCATAATTGGTTTCATTAAGTATCCTTTATATATTGTGTAATTATATGTGAGGAGCTTTGAAATGTCCAGGTCTAAATGAGTGACTGTTTGTCAGCTATCAAAATAAGAGTTCAGCAAGTTTCCTTTGAAAACCTTCAATGTTTCTGCAGCTTTTCAGTTCCAGTGGCAGTGCATTGTATAAGTTAATATCTGAGGTTAAGCTATCAGGCCATAAGTGGAAGTGTTCATAATTGGTTTCATTAAGTATCCTTTATATATTGTATAATTATATGTGAGGAGCTTTGAAATGTTGGATTAGACTTTAGAAGATTATTTTTGATTTTATTGAGATATACTATCAAGAACTATGCTTACTTGTAATGGTAAAATGTTAGTACTGGTAGAGTGTTTTTGTGTTTGTTCTAAAAGTCAGCTTTAAGTTATAAATGGAGGGAGGATGAGTGAGATGCTTTTTTAAGGAAACTGGGGTCAGATATAGCAAAATCAGAAGAGGCAGGGGTAGAGGAGATGTTGAAAGAAAATAAAACAGATGTAGCAGTTCTGAAGTAAGAAATGCTAGTAAAAGGGGCAGGTGCAAGAATGAAAGTGCAAAATAATGTAGTGGGTAAGCAGAGGGGATGGTTCGATGAGGAATGCAGGATGGCAAAACAAAGAGTTTTAAGGGAACTGAAGAAATGGAGGTTAATGGGAGGACAAAAGGAAAAATAGGATTTTATGATTGAAAGGTGGGCATACAGAAGCTTGCTTCCAGAAAAAAGAAAACAATTTGGGGAGAAAATGAGTAAAAAATTATATGAAGCAGCAACAGTTAATGATAGTAAAACAATATGAACTATAGTAGATAGAGATTGTATAAAGCCCGAGTAAGAGAAAATAATATAAGTGCAGATGAATGGCTTAAGTATTTTAAAAGTCTTTTAGGAGGGGAACAGCAGAAGGGGGAAAATATTTGGGTAATGCAGAATAATGGCTTCAATGAGTTATTAGTTATCCAAATATGAATTAAAGAAGTAAGGGAGCAAATCAAAAGAATAAAAAAGGAACAAAGCAAGTGGAATTGATGGTATACCAAGGGAGTTTTGGAAAACATGGAGTCTCTATGAGGGCAGATTAAGACTGTTAGTAAGGATGCCAAACTCAATTTTTGAAGGTAGTAATGTCCTTAGGAGTTGGAAAAAGCAATGCCAATATTTAAGAGTAAAGGGGATGTTAATAACCCAGCAAATTACAGGGGATGAGCCTGCTATCAGTATTAGGAAAAATGTATACTGGTGTACTAGCAGAAATGGTTCAAATTTGGGCAGAAGAGGAGGGGAAAATTATCTGAACTAAAAACAGGCTTTAGGCAAAGTAGGAGAGTAATAGACGTATCTTTCTAATATCAACATTGGTTAGTAAATAAATTTCAAACAAAAGGGGGACATTGTATACGTTATTCATAGACTTTGAGAAAGCTTTTGATACAATAAGTAGGGAAGCCTTATGGTACAAACTGAGTAAGAAAAGAATGAGTAATAAGTACATAGGAACATTACAAAGGATATATTCAAGCAACGATTTTTGTATAAGAACAGCAAATAATCTATTGAGGAACACTACTCCAAAGTTGCAAGTTAAGTACTGTACTATTTAATTTGTTCATCGATATTCTAGAGGTAATCAAGTATGAAAATGGACACCTTCCAATAATTGGTAACAAAGAAATGCCAGGTTTGCTATTTGCTGATCTTGTTGCAGGATCTATAACAAAGTAGGAGTATATAAAATTATGGGAGCCAGACAGGAATTTTGTAATAAATGGAGTTTGAGAATAAACACTAACAAAACAAAAGTAATGGTATTTAAAAAAGGTAATAAGGAAGGATGAACATGGAGTTGTTAAGGGAATGCAATTGAGGTGGTAAAGCAATTTGATTATCTAGGAGTAAGGCTAAAAAGTAATGGTAGATGGATTGAGCAAAAGAAACCAGTGAGAAACTGGCAATGAAAGCTATGAGTATGTGTAGATAAAATACCAGGGATACAATAAAATGGTTGGAGAGAATATATGGGGCAGTAGTTGTGTTGTTTAAATTCCAAAACCTCCTATGTACTTATAGAGAAATAAAAATGAATTAGGAAAGAGAAAAGTATGTGATATTTGTGACAAAATAGCAAGAGAAGGCTTTGCATAGGCCATAACACGAGTGAGAAAGTTAAAAGGCTTAGGGGAGAGAGAAGAACAAGGAAAGTGTATACCATGTCATTTAGTGATAGAATGTGAGGAAACTAAGAATTGGAGAGTAAAATTGCACAAGAAGAATTGCACTATGTTACCTAGTGTAATTTTAGTAAAAAGTTGTTGAGCATTAAATCAAGAAACAATGTATCTGAGAAGTAATGAACTAAAAAAAATTTAGAAAAGAAATATGATATAAGCTCTATGCTGTAACAAGATCTACATTTATTGATCAATAAGTTTTGTTCTATCTACACAAATACAACTATTTGCAACAAAAGCTTCATTTATCTTAAGAAAATGATGTCAATTTTTCTTATTAATTGATGGGATCAATTTCCTATACCCTTGTTTACATCTTCAACTTCACTTTTTATGTAATTTGGTCTATCTCTTACGACTTACCAATTGCATAAAAGTAATTTAGAATAAATATATTTTCTGTCACTGTTACCATAAAATTAACATATACATTACATTTGTCATGAAAATATGCATAAGCTATGTGATTTGATTGAAAATTTGTTAGAGCTATATTTGAAAAATGGTTGTGTAAAGAGTAGTATGGGGTACAGTATTTTCTGAAACTCATTTCACATCCTTGAAAAAATGTTTAACTTTGAATACTGATTCTTAATGAGTAAAGACTGTGATGCAGCGAAGCACAAGATCCTAACTTACATGTTCTAGGTAAACACTGGCAATATATGGAGCATCAAGTACTAGTTCAACTCAAAATTATATTTGAGTACTGAGTTAATTTAACAATATGTAACAGACTTTTCATGTTTGAATTAAGTTTTTCACACATGGGCACACAAATTTGTGTGCTTGTGCACTCACAGTTACAAAAACTGAGTTTATCAGCTTGCTGATCCTTATGTCACATCTCTTCTTTTCCATCAGTTAGTTTATCTGTTATTTTTAGTGAATAAAATAAGAAACTGGTGTTCCAAGTTTGAAGTTTATTTCAGAATTAAAAGTGGCACACAAATTGCCCAATAATTGTTATAAGAAGTAAATTTGACATATAAGACAGTTACACTTAACAAACCTGACTTCACTTGGCACAATAGTCAGATAAGATTTACCATTTTGGATCTGTAACATAAGAGCTTTTAAAAATATATGAGGGTTGGAGCATAACTCATGGTAACTATGTGTGGTTATGAAATTCACAATGTGAATATACCAGCATGGGTGGAGAATTTGAAATATACTGTTGAAAGATGAACGAATGGATTATCTCTATGGACATTTAAGAACACTCCAATATTCAGGACTGCTTATTACTTAAGCTGGTTGACATGACAATTCAGATTGCATGTCCAATTATGAGTACAGCACACACAAACATTCTAGAGGCCCTCAATGTAGTCCCCTGCAACATTTACTACATGCTGCCAATAGTGTGAGGGGCACTGCTTCACCATTTACCTCACCATGTGTGAATCTGGTCATCAGTTTAATGTTCTGTCTTGTTGCAAGTCACCTACCATGTAATGGCTCCTTTATCTTCTGTTTGAGATCAAAGTCATATGAAGACAGATCAGGGGAGTATGGTGGGTGCTCCAATTCTTCCCAACCCCATCACTGTTGTAGCTGCTTTATGTGATCTTGCATTTTTGTGGGGAATGATTGTTCTGTCCATAAGATCAGGACATTTGTCCCTAATGCCACGTCATACCTTTTTTGTTGTTGTAATTTACGTCCTCCAACGTTAAGTCATATCGGATGATGAATGGAGTGGCTGACATGATGCTCAAATGAACCCGGGGTCCATGGAGCATAGAGTTACCCGACATTTGTCTTTCAGGATAAGGGAAACCCTGGAAAAAACCTTATCCAGGTAACCCACCCCGACCGGGATTCGAATTCGGGACCTCTTGAACGTGAGGCAGACATGCTACCGAGGCAGGCACACACACATCATACCTGTCTTAGCAACTCACAGCTGGTCACACTTCGCTCATATGGAATGAAGTGACACACATTGACACCCCTGATGTAATAATTGACAATCACCATCAATTTCATAGGGGAAGGATTTTGATGAAACTTCTGCCTTCTTGGTGATCCGGCATGTTCTGCTCTGCATACTGCTGTTTGAGTTCCAGTTTTTATCCTTGGTCCAAATTTCATGAATGACAATTATTTACGAATGGAAGTGGTCACCATCCTGTTGCCATTGTGCTAGGTGGGTAGAGCATATTGCATATCACAGCCACTTTTCAACTTCCATCAGACATGTGGTACAAACTTAAATGTAAATTTTCGTAGTACAGTTCTTTTCACAAAATTCTCTGAATGGTGCATTTCACAATGCCCCTTTCACTCTCCAACTTCAGTAATATCCATCTTCTGTCTTCCTCCACAAGGTGCTTGATTACTGCACGTGCCATGTCGGTCCACACACTCAAACGTCATCCAGTGCATTGCTGATCACTGGTTGCCATACACCCTCATTGAAACTCTCCTACCCAACTTGCTACTGTCCGGTATGGAAGGATATTATTCCCAACAGCTTCCACCAACTCCCTGTGGTATTTTTCCATGGAGAACAGCTATTTTGATGTGTGAGCACTGTTCGTCACGAGCTACATCTATCTCATGGCGATAGCTGAACAACTGATTTCACATTGCTCTTTGTGCTGTTAGTGACAGATTCGGTGGCCTCTGTTGAATCCTCCACCAGCACTGGTATTTTCGAAAACACACATAGTTGCCATGAATTGTACAACAACCTTCGTATAAATACTTTGTTACTATTTGGCAATAGAGAATCCCCATCTGTAGAGAAACAGGGAGATACTTAAAGTATAAACTTGAAAGAAGCGTAGGGACAGTGAAGCACAAACTAGTATAAAATTGAATCGAGAATATATTGACACATTGCTTCACTCACACTGTTTATTCACAGGACATGTTTCAAGAGCTCTTGCTCCTATCCTCAGCTGATACTCGACTAGTGCAAGTTGTAGTGGTTTCTTCTTTCTCCGTATTGTCAATAGATGGCGTGATGTACTTGTCAAAGATGTCCGGTGGTGGAATTTCAAAATTCATGAGTCTATGACGATTTTTGTTAATGAAGATTTTTTCCCATACGGAAAGGTCTATGGGGTGATTAACGTATTTTATTAGAGATGTTTCCAAATTGATGTCATGTCTAGTGTTCAAAAAATGAAAAGCCACTGCTGATTTTTCTGGTTCACCATTTTTAATGTTTCTCATATGTTCTTTAGTTCTGATGTTAATATTTCTTTTTGTTTTTCCTATATAAATTTTAGGGCAAGTTTCACATTTGATCTCATAGATTCCTGGTTTTTCTTTCAATCACTACCAAAGAAAAACCAGGAATCTATGAGATCAAATGTGAAACTTGCCCTAAAATTTATATAGGAAAAACAAAAAGAAATATTAACATCAGAACTAAAGAACATATGAGAAACATTAAAAATGGTGAAACAGAAAAATCAGCAGTGGCTTTTCATTTTTTGAACACTAGACATGACATCAATTTGGAAACATCTCTAATAAAATACGTTAATCACCCCATAGACCTTTCCGTATGGAAAAAATCTTCATTAACAAAAATCGTCATAGAGTCATGAATTTTGAAACTCCACCACCGGACATCTTTGACAAGTACATCACGCCATCTATTGACAATACGGAGAAAGAAGAAACCACTACAACTTGCACTAGTCGAGTATCAGCTGAGGATAGGAGCAAGAGCTCTTGAAACATGTCCTGTGAATAAACAGTGTGAGTGAAGCAATGTGTCAATATATTCTCAATTCAATTTTATACTAGGAAGATACTTGTCTGTTGAAGTAATGAAAGCTTGGCTGTCAATGCTTTTTAACGTAATGATACTTTTCATAAAGACACCCATGCACAATCACTCTGAGTTCCTCTACTACAATGAATTCAAATCACAGAAAAATTGAGAAATTGAGCTTTTATTTATTGACTCTTTTTAACTGCTACAGTTTTTAGCATCCCATTTATATTTGGCATGAAAGAACCTTAATTTTATTCTGAGGTCTCTTTATAAGTCTTTTTCCTTAACTTCCCTAGTTATACCACTATCGTGGTATTAGGGGATTCTTGGTCCTCTATCCCTTATGCTTTAGGCATCTATTTGAGGAACCGCAACTCTGGTACAAATTGAGAAATCCAAAATGGGTGATCAGCCCGATATTTGAAATGGGTGTGAGAGAAGTAGACGAATGGAATAAACACAAAGTGGATGAAAGGAAAGATGATAATGAAGCAATTAGTGGAATGATAGCAGGGGAAACTGAAGATCCTGGAGAAATTATACCTCAGCGCTGTGTTGTCCATCACAAATTTCATGTGCGGTCTCCTGGGATCGAACCCATGCCACCTTGGGGAGAGTCAGGTTGTTTAACCCCTTTGCCACGGTGCAGCCCACTATCAATTTTAAGGCACTTTTACATGCCATAGGAATCTATGACATGGACCACCAGCTTTACTTCTTTTCCAAAGGGGGCTATGCTAAGGACTTTCATGCCCCCCCCCCAAAAAAAAAAATTTGTTTACCTCCACTGATTTTGAATTTACAACCTCAAGAACCAGAGGCTATGGAGGATGACAAAGACTTAGAGAAATCCACTTTTAAGCTTTTCAACGTGTACGTTCATGCATGCATGAAGTTAAAATGGATTTTGGTTCAACATATTTAAAACAATAAAAACAGGTTCTAACAGCATTTTAATTATTTAAGTTAATCAATGGAATATATACAAATATAATAATTTGTAACTTCTTATCATATAAGAAATAGTGACACTTTTCTTATAAATTGTGCGGGATCGCGATTTCATGGAATCTCTACCACATCGTCAGCCAGAACTACAAACAAAACGGTCGTCATCCTTACAAACGCTAGATGTTAATATGTTCTTTTTAGTACTACCAAAATATGAAAATGAAACAAATTTAAAAACAGAATTGACTGCCGGTATTTCAAAATTCATTACGCGATGTTTGTTTTTTAAAATAAATATCTTTTCTCAACCCATTAAATCACAAAAAGTATCCGCTACGGCCGATTTATCAGTAATGCTATATATATGCCTTCCATTTCGTCCATTAACCTCGACAACAAATCTGACAATATTGTGACTTCGTGGGTTCGTGGAATTGAAAGGCCGAGTTGCAGAAATTAATAGTCTCCTTTATTTTCGTAGAAATACTCTTATAGATTACAGTAGCATTACGTTACGTACACCATCAGTCTACCAAGTTCGTTGACAATAACAAACCGTGACAGCAGATTACATCATTAGCTCTCGTTACAATAACACTTCCAGCTATCTCTCGTTTCACAACACTGTTTCACAACTCTCCACTCCCTCTTGGCCAGTCGTCGCCTCTTTAAATACTTCACAGATAATTTCTAGATGATTCCCAAATAAACCAGAACGCGAACAATCTCTATCAGTCCAGAAGTAACTAGAAATTTCTATTTATCTCGGTTTGTTTGTTTCGGCAGACCTTTATCTGCCTATTATCTTTGTCCGCGCGCTCTTGGTTTTCACACTGCCCTCCTATCAGTTTCTTTTGTGTAAACAAGCCACGCGATCGTAGATTCGGGTTCGCGACACTGCTCCCTCCTCAAGGCTAGTCGTCCCGAACAGCACCATCGTAGCAGGCCAGACTATCCAGGTGTACCACCACCATCTTCCTTCGGGTCACCTGGATGCGGTAGATCACGTCGTTAGTCCTCTTCACCACCTGGTGCGGTATTTACCATGGCTGTTGAAGTCTTTCGATTGTTCGGTTTGCTCCCAGGTGTTCTGAAGTACCGGCGTACACTTACTCCAAGACCTCCGAGACCTTACTTCGGGGAAGTACCAACTGTTGTCTCTGCGTCTTCCCATCGGGCGATTCCCATACCCGGAACAACACGCCCTCTCTGATCTTCAGTGAGTCCCATTGGGCCCAGTACAACTTGTAGGTGGCCCTCCTCGGTGCGATGTCCTCCCGGGTTGGTCTTGTCCCTGCCTCCGCTTTTCTCAAGAGTGGTCACAAGTCTGCGTCCGCCAGCTGCTCCCACCTCAGGCCTGCGCTATCCCAGCCATCCGCAGGCGCTGCCGTGGCTACTCGGACTGCTGCGGCACGCACCTTCTGTTCCACTCTTGTGCATTGGCCGCACTCCTCTGGGCAAATTCTTCGGGACATGGCGTCTGCATTACCGTGGTTCTTCCCTCTGCGATGTTCAGAGGCGAAGTCGTACTCCTGTAGCCTCTGAACCCAACGTGCTGTCTGGCCTTCCAGGTTTCTAAAGTTCAGTAGCCAGGTTAGGGCGGAGTGATCAGTCCTCAGGTAGAATGGCTGACCGTACAGGTACTTGTGGAAGTGTTCCAAGGCCTTTACTACCGCCAGTAACTCTCGTCGGGTGTAGCAGTAGTTCTTCTCTGCCTTGGTTGAAGATGCGCTGGTATCGTCTCAGCAGTTGTCGAACCTTCTCGAGTTGTTCTGCGGTCAGGTGATCGGCCGCCCTCTCCAATAAGTCTTCCAGCCGGGGCCCCAGGTGTTGCGTTTTATCGGCTCCTGTGTCTTGTCGATTGCTGTCACGATTAGCATGGGCTCGCACGTCCCCATCTCCGTTCCGGCATGGACGTCGTGTTCGGTGTCTGCCAGGTTGAGCAGCCTCACTGGCACCTCTCTGCACGGCAACAATGTTCTTTATTCGCTGTCCTTCCAGTCGCGCCGTCACCACCACCTCCTTTCTCGCGGGGACCCACGTCTTCCTTCAAGATGACCCTGCAGATTCCAAGGCGTTCTTCGGGTTGCCGGAGTATGACCTCTTCTCCATTGAGCCGCAGGACCTTCCAGGTCGTCGACCGTCGTCTCTCGTGGCTCCTGAGGGCATCCAGTCCCAGTATCACCTCAGCCACCTCCGCGACGAGCACCCACTGACGCACGGCACTCCGTCCCAAGGTCAACTTAAGCAGAGCCTCCCTCTCCACGGGCAAGGTGTCGCCCGATGCCGTCACTAGCTGGCATGATCGGCTTGGTTTCCTCGACATTAATTTAAAAAAATCGACGGCAAACCCTTGGCCACGTCAGGTCTGATGATGGTCACGGCTGCCCCGGTGTCTACGAGTACGCGGCACGGCTTCCCTCTGATCCAACCGTCCGCGATGAGGCTGTCATCCATACGTCGGCTGACGGTGCGCAGTGTCACTCGAGGAGATGGTGGTGATGGCACCGACGTGCTCCTCCCACGCCGGTCCATACACGTTCCTTCGGCTGCTCTTTCTGGTGTCGGTCATCGTCGCGCCCAATTTATTTGCAGCTTCCCTCTTCGTTGTTAATTCGGTCTTCATTTCTTCCATCTTCTCGGTGATGTCGTTATCCCACTTCTGACACCAATTGTGACTTTGTGGGTTCGTGGAATTAAAAGACCGAGTTGCAAAAATTAAAAAAAGTCTCCTTTATTTTCGTAGAAATACTCTTATAGATTACAGCAGCATTACGTTACGTACACCATCAGTCTACCAAAGTCGTTGACAATAACAAACCGTGACAGCAGATTACATCATTAGCTCTCGTTACAATAACACTTCCAGCTATCTCTCGTTTCACAACACTGTTTCACAACTCTCCACTCCCTCTTGGCCAGTCGTCGCCTCTTTAAATACTTCACAGATAATTTCTAGATGATTCGCAAATAAACCAGAACGCGAACAATCTCTATCAGTCCAGAAGTAACTAGAAATTTCTATTTATCTCAGTTTGTTTGTTTCGGCAGACCTTTATCTGCCTGTTATGTTTGTCCGTGGGCTCTTGATTTTCATACTGCCCTTCTATTAGTTTCTTTTATGTAAACAAGCCACGCGATCGTAGATACGGGTTCGCGACACTATATTCTCTTTCTATAAGTATTCTGACTTTGTGAGTTCGTAGAATTAAAATGTTGAGTTGCAGAAATTAAAAATCTCCTTTATTTTCGTAGAAATACTCTTATAGATTACAGCAGCATTACGTTACATACACCATCAGTCTACCAAGGTCGATGACAATAACAAACCGTGACAGCTGATTACATTAGCTCTCGTTACAACAACACTCTTTTTACACAACCACTGCTTACTCTTGTTTACAACAACTATTACACAACTCCCTGCTGGCGTGTCACAATCCTTTTTATATGTCCATTCAGAAGTCGAGAACATTCTCGCACAAACAAGAAAAACAACCATTCTCCGTCAATCGATATATCTCTAGAAATTTCCAGACATGAAACCCTACCTGTGCCGGCGAGTCCTTTATCTGAGATAGCACTATTTGCCAGCTTTGTGATCACTCGCCGCGTTATCGTTGACTGCTTATGCAAGCTCGTGAAACATTATCCGCCGTCTATTATCTATTTGTGCCGAAACGTTTATCCCCAGCGCCGCGACACTTTACACTTGTTACCCCTTCTTTCATATTCGAGACTCCAAATGGTGTAGGAACTGATCAAAGTGGCCCTTGAGAAAGTAGGTAGGGTGTTGTCATTATTGTTTACCCTTGCCAAAACTAGATTCAGTGGAAGGTTTTCAAGCAGCAAAGAAGAAACAGTATACCACACTCCGCTTTGCACTATTCCATCATATTGTGTTAACATAGTGGTTTTTTGTTTCCCAACCCTTTTTTATGGAGTTCATAGGGGACCTTCCATTCGTTCCATTTATAATCTATATACTAATGCTTCTGAACATGACTACTGATACTTATTTTACTTGAACAATAACTTAAGACATTCAATACTAATGTGCAGTCCTTACTTCTTAGTTTACCGATATTTTGTTTCTTCTTAGTTTCTCTTTCCATAATTATAAGTATTTACAGAACTGTTAAATAGCTTCATGTAACACTTCACAATGTTTCACAGATATAAAGATACTCATGGGAACTCTTCTTGCAAACTGTGTGCACTTTGACTGCATCACATTGTCTGCTCTTGGCTTACCTTACACAGGTAGTGCCTGCCTTGCTTCGCTCGTGTCACCTCCTTTTGTTTATTTGACACATACAACGAATGCCTGAAGTTAGAGGATTGCGGTTTCTTTTAAAAGTTGCCTTCAACCCTCCTTTACGTTTATTTCGCCTTGTCCCCCGACGTGAACCCAATAACAAAGATTCTCACTGCATATATTTTCTAGTGCACATATATAAAATTTTCTGATATTACTTAATGTAAAGAATTATAACACTCGTCTGATTTAAGATGGAGAGTTCAAACTTGGTAGGTAGGAGTACTGTAGTCTTCTCTATCTAAGAAAAAAATTGTTGAGTATTATAGCGGTAAGCTTTATAGTTATCGCATGATGAATATACAAATAGCAAATATTGGATTTTTACCGAAAAACAAGCATTTTTGAAAAATGTGGGCCCAAAGAAACACAAAATAACAGTAAAAATGACATAATCTGATAAAGAAAATATTCTGCATAAGGCAATATGTTGAAAGCTTCAAATTTTACAATTAATTATTTATATTATGTTATTAGCAAGTGGCAACAACGCGAGGGTAGAAAGGGACGAAATTAATGTGAATTCCCGTGTGTTAGACAGAGAGAGATATATCCCATTTACTTCCACACTGTCTTTTAAGGTTGAGACAAACTATAGCATGGAGTACCATGTAGAAGCATTACTCGCATATTTTTTAATTTCTTTTTACTAAATAGTTAAATACAATTTAAGGCAAGTTAGTTATGTCGTGTGCAAGATATTTCACTACTATCCCTTTTATTTCTAAATGACCTTGAGGGACATACCATCGCACAATATAACTGTTATATTGTGGCAAATAACATGGCCGCAAAGATGGAAACGGCTAATAGCAACTTGGGCGCGACGAAGACCGCGAAGATGGCCGAATTGACCACGGAAATGAAAGCGGCAAACGATAGCATGGCAACCGAAATGAAGACTGCAAACGAAGCCCTGCTGCCAAAATTGAACAGTTGGCCGGCGTGAAGGAGGACGTCACGGAGCTGGGCAAGTGGATGGGTCAAGTGGACAAGTGCGTTGGACGTGTGGCATATAGACCGACTGCCCTGAGCCTCCGGCTTTGAACAAAGATGGCGACCGGTAGCATCATGACGCGGAGTAAGTCCCAAAAAATATGTGAATTTAGCAGCACTCGGGAAGATAAAATAGGGAATAAGTGGAGCAGTGCACTTAACACAAATGGATTAATCAGGGGAAATGAAGATACGCATGTAGGTAGCGAAGAAGTTCAGGAATACATGCTCAGGACTAAGGAGAAGCAGTTGCTAACCCGAAGTAGCGCTACACGTGAAGCAGAAACCATAGTATCACTCCAAGCTATTATTGACATCCTAAATCAAGATCTGAAAAAGGCACAGGATGAAATTAGGATACAAAAAGCGGAGAACGAAGAACTGAAAATGCAAATGCAATTTCTGATAGGAAAGCAGAGATACGCCAATGTAACGAAAACTACGGAAACGGAAAATTGTGAGGGGATCAAAACAAGCAACAGGTTTAGTGTTTTAGCATGCGAGAACTCCAACACAAATATACATCGGGGTCCAACTACGGACAGGAAAAAAGATCTTCAAAACTCCTCCATAACCTCAACCGTAGGCAAATCCGCAGCACCCACGAGACAAGGCGGCAGTTACCACTTGACATGGGTGAATCCAAGCACAAGAAGAATCAAGAAAGAAGACAGTGTTGTAGTGTATGGCGATTCAATCATAAAGCACATAAAAGTGGAAAATGCGGACTCTGTAAAGGTGTTTAGAGGGATAAATTCCAGCCAACTCAGTAACAAAATATCCGAAGAAACGTGCTCAAAGACCGGAAAGGTTGTAGTGATTCACGTAGGAACAAACGACATCAAATCATCAAACAGTGCAGATGAAGTGATGGGAGAAGTATTGTAACGGGGAGCGCTGAAACACCCTGTGAGCAGCTGGCAACGGAAGACAGGGGAGGCTCGGTTAGCCACGCCTTTCCCTCGTTTGTCTTCTAGTGGTGACAGCCAGTGGTCGGAAAGAAACATAATTGTGCGTCTGTTTTCCTTCCACCTGGTTCTCGATCTTTCTGTTACCAGAACAATCGTGTAAACACCAGAAACCGGCGATATTCCTATAAAGAGGGTTACAGACAGACAGTTAGTCAGTTGTTGAGTTGGTTTTGGTGTAGTCAGTCAGTTGTTGTGTTGGTCAATCAGTTGGTTAGTGAGTTAGTCAGTGACGTGTTAATGAACGAAAGGATTGTGCAACGGGAGACTGTACGTAGCTGTGAAGGTGTACCGGACTGTGTGTAATCGCGAGTACAAGTGAAGTTGTAACGGACGAACGGGTAAATTGTAATTGTGTGCAGCAAGTAATTTTGTGTAATTGGCAAGTGTTAAACTGTAAGTCGGTGGAAATAAAGAACATTGTTCAGTGGTGTAATTGGACTTTTCATTTCACGAACCCACAAAGTCACACTGGCGTCAGAAGTGGGATATAACACAAAGTCACACTGGCGTCAGAAGTGGGATATAACACAAAGTCACACTGGTGTCAGGAAGCGGGAAGATAACATCACCGAACATTACAACCATGGACGCGAAATTGGAGAAAATTTTAGAGATGATGATGGAAATGACGGCGGAACTGAGAGAAATGAGGACGGCAACTGAAAAGCTCGCTGCAAAAACAGAAGCGGCTAAAGACAACATCACCGAGAAGATGCAACAAATTAAGGCCGAATTAACAGCGAAGACGGAAACGGCTAACAACAACTTGGCCACGACAATGACCTCAAAGATGGCCGAACTTACAACGGAGATGAGGGCGGCGAACGAGGCTCTGGCCGCAAAGTTTGAGGAACGTTTGGCCGGCGTGAGGGATGACGTCGCGAACCTGGGCAAACGGAAGGGTCAAGTAGACGACCGCCTTAATGATTTAGAGGAAAAGGCCGACAACATCGCAAAACCCCTCACCCGCCTGACGGAGGAAAACCGGCCTTATGTGTGGACGGAGGACGCCGAAGACGCTTTCCAGCACCCGAAGGGGACCCTGTGCAGTGTTTCAGTTTTGGGTTTCCCACAACCGGGTGGTGCCTTCATTGTGGACACCGACGCCAGCGACCATTGCATTGGAGGTGTCCTATCGCAGATCCAGCACGGCCACGAGCGCACAAGAGTGGAAGAGGAGGAGCGTGCCGCAGCAGTCCGAGTAGTTGTGGCAGTGCCTGCTGAAGGCTGGGATAGCGCAGGCCTGAGGAGGGAGCAGCTGGCGGACGCAGACTTGGGGCCACTCGTGAGGGAAGTGGACGCAGGGACGAGACCGACCTGGGAGGACATCGCACCGAGGAGCGCCACCTACAAGTCGCACTGGGCCCAATGGGACTCGTTGAAGACCAGAGTGGGCGTGCTGTTCCGGGTATGGGAGTCACCCGATGGGAAGGCGCAGAGAGGACAGTTGGTACTTCCCCGGAGTAAGGTCCCGGAAATCTTGGAGGAAGTGCACGCCGGTACTTCAGGAGGACACCTGGGAGCGAACCGAATGATTCACAAACTACGGCAGCGCTACTTCTGGCTGAGACTCCGAGCAGATGCTGGTGGTACACCTGGACCGCCTCGCACGCTACGATGGGGCTGTTCGAGGGCGAACAGCTTTGAGAAGGGAGCAGTGTAACGGGGAGCGCTGAAACACCCTGTGAGCAGCTGGCAACGGAAGACAGGGGAGGCTCGGTTAGCCACGCCTTTCCCTCGTTTGTCTTCTAGTGGTGACAGCCAGTGGTCGGAAAGAAACATAATTGTGCGTCTGTTTTCCTTCCACCTGGTTCTCGATCTTTCTGTTACCAGAACAATCGTGTAAACACCAGAAACCGGCGATATTCCTATAAAGAGGGTTACAGACAGTCAGTTGTTGAGTTGGTTTTGGTGTAGTCAGTCAGTTGTTGTGTTGGTCAATCAGTTGGTTAGTGAGTTAGTCAGTGACGTGTTAATGAACGAAAGGATTGTGCAACGGGAGACTGTACGTAGCTGTGAAGGTGTACCGGACTGTGTGTAATCGCGAGTACAAGTGAAGTTGTAACGGACGAACGGGTAAATTGTAATTGTGTGCAGCAAGTAATTTTGTGTAATTGGCAAGTGTTAAACTGTAAGTCGGTGGAAATAAAGAACATTGTTCAGTGGTGTAATTGGACTTTTCATTTCACGAACCCACAAAGTCACACTGGCGTCAGAAGTGGGATATAACACAAAGTCACACTGGCGTCAGAAGTGGGATATAACACAAAGTCACAGTATATTCGGTAGTGAGGGCAGCCAAATTGAAATATCCAAATGCAAAAATAGTGCTAAACAGTATTCTAAAAAGGCGTGATGTGCATAAAAAAGCAATAGACCAAATTAACTCCAATCTACGATGGGTTTGTGAACAGCTAAAAGCAGTGTTTTTTGACGTTAATAAATACATTGACGATACATGTCTTGGAAGGGATGGGTTACATTTAAATAGGAAAGGTGCATGGTTGTTAGGTAGAGCAATAAGTAATGTCATAGAACTATGTAAGCATCAGGGAAACTTGATAATGGTTTAGATGATGGGGGTAATATCAAAATAGTCAAGGAGATAACAGAACAGGAAAGTAATATAATTCCTTATATCACAACAAACATATTACATCACTGTAGCCAAAAAATTAATGTCACATGTGATAACAGGCGAGGGGTACCAGGTCAAAGTAACTCAGGAATCAGTAAAGGTAGGCAGCATGTTCAATCAGATGGGACAGGGGTAAAAATTCTGCATCATAATGTACAATCACTGTCAAACAAAATTATTGATATAGAGGCTCTCATATTACAAAAATTTATAGATGTGACAGTGTTATGTTTTACCGAACACTGGCTGAAACATGACTGCATAAAACATGTGCAGCTGCCTAACTATGAACTTGCAGCAAATTTTTTGCAGGGAAATTTATGGTCATGGAGGAAGTTGCATATTTGTGAAAGAGGGAGTGAATTATAATTGCTTGTCAGTGCAGCAGTATTCACTGGAAAAGGATATTGAAGTTTGCGCCATAAAGCTAATTGATTGTAACATTGTAATTATATGTCTATATAGGCCCCCGGATGGAAATTATAATGCATTTTTAAAACAGCTAGAACTCGCTCTGAATGAAATAAAATGGCAAACTCAAACAGTCATTATGTGGGGATTTTAATGTTGATTTTTCCAAGACCTCAAAATATTTAACAGACCTAACTGAACTGGTATCAACTTATAACCTTAAAGCTACAGTAACATGTGCAACTAGAATGGGTGCAAATAGTTCCTCAGTAATTGACCAAATATTTGTTGATGCCAACCGTGGCTATGAAATAGATAATATAAAAATGGGGTACAGTGACCATGATGCTCAAATACTTTCTCTTCCACTGATAAATCTAGCTGCAAACATCTCGGTGAAAAAAACTATAAGGGTATTTAGTAAAAACAACATAGAACTTTTCAATAATATGCCTTCCAATGAATCTTGGCAGGAGGTTTATAGTTGTTTGGACACAAATGATAAATTTCGTCTCTTTATATCCACATTTAAACATTATTTTGACATTGCCTTCCCTCTAAAGACGATTAATATAACACAAACACAAAAAAATAAAAGATGGTTAACGAAAGGAATATTAATCTCCTGTGAAAAAAAGAGATTAATGCATTCAATCTATAAATCAGAGACCACTTCTGAAGAATTTAAGACCTATTTTAAAAATTATAAATCTATTCTAAACAAAGTCATATTACAAGCTAAACGATTGAGCAATAATAGATTCATTCATGCATCATCCAATAAAATGAGAGCAGCATGGAAAGTAATTAAAAGCGAAATAACAAACACGGCACATAAGAACATAATAATTAACGGAACAGAAGGAGTTATTAGAAACCCTAGCTTGGTAGCAGAAGCGTTTAATGATTTTTTTGTAAATACTGGGACAAGTTTAGGAATAAAGGATAATAATCTATACTTACATAGGTTTTATAATCCACTTGTACAACACTCCATGTTCCTTAGGCCAACTGATCATAAGGAAGTAGAACACATATTGTCTCAATCAAAATCCAAAAATTCTCACGGACTCGATAATGTGCCAGACTCATTAATAAAGAAATGCGCTCATTTAATTGCACACCCTTTGGCAGACATATGCAACAGTTCCTTCGAGAATGCAGTCTTTCCAAGCATTTTAAAAATAGCAAAAGTAAAACCTCTTCATAAAAAGGGTGATAGGATGAATGTTTCAAATTACAGGCCTGTAGCATTGCTTTCAGCATTTTCAAAAATTATTGAGAAAGTGTTTTATGTAAGACTATTAAGTTTTATTGAAAAATTCAAAATTATGTCAAAATCCCAGCATGGTTTCCGCAGAAATAGATCAACAGAAACTGCAATATTCCAATTTGTAAATTGTATACTCAAAGCTTTGGACAACAAAGGGAATATCACAGGTATATTTCTCGATCTATCCAAAGCGTTTGACGTCCTAAATCATGACATTATGTTCCTAAAACTTGGGAATCTAGGAGTGCGGGGGAAATCATTAGAGTGGCTCCAATCATATTTAAAAGAGAGGAAACAAATGGTTGAAATAACCCAAAATGAAAATGGGAGAAACACACATTATTTATCATGCATGAAAGAGCTTAAACTAGGTGTACCTCAAGGATCCGTACTAGGTCCCATTCTATTCCTTTTATTTATAAATGATCTTGAGGGACAAATACCAGCAAACACTATAACTCAGTTCGCCGATGACACATCTATGACAGTAACTAGTACTAATTCAGAGATCCATCAGGAGCTAGTAGATAAAGCAGCAACAGCAACATATAAGTATTTTGAAAATCACAAGTTAAAAATAAACACAGGGAAAACAGTAACAATTCATTTCCACACCAGTCAAAATAAACATTTTGCACTGCCAAATGTATTAATAAACAATAAGGTTATTGACAATGTAAAAAGCACCAAATTTCTTGGAGTCTGGATCCAAAGTGATTTAAAATGGGACGTACACATTGATCATTTAATGAAAAGATTGAGCACAGCGTGTTTTATTTTTAGGAAATTGGCTAAAACCGTTAGCAAAGAAACGATGCGAAGTATGTATTTTGCATTTGTACACTCAATCCTGAGATATGGAATAGTCTTCTGGGGAAGCTCACCACATTGCAAAAAATTGTTGGTAATGCAAAAGAGAATTATACGAATAATAT
Source organism: Mantis religiosa (assembly GCA_030765055.1). Classification (NCBI taxonomy): domain Eukaryota; kingdom Metazoa; phylum Arthropoda; class Insecta; order Mantodea; family Mantidae; genus Mantis; species Mantis religiosa. Next base: position 220,511,265 of record CM060952.1, on the reverse strand, counting down.
TAGGGGTGAATCAAAAACACACATGTCGTCCATTATTCAAGAAACTTAACATCTTGTCGCTCTCAGGCATTTACATTTATGAATCCATACTTTTTACAAAGAGGCTTCTAGACAGTGATTGTACCATATTCACCGTAAATGCAGACATTCATAATCACAATACCAGACAACGCAGTAACTTACACGTGACAAATGCAAACACTAAATTGTACCAGGACGGAATATCATATTCTGGCTCTAAACTATACAACAGATTACCAGACAAATTAAAAAGTATAAAAAAAGCAGCATCTTTTAGATCAAAACTACTGTCCTATCTGATTGAGCACTGCTATTATTCAACTGATGAGTTTTTACATCAATCAGTACAGCCATAGTATACAAAAATGGTGACAATGTAAATGTATTTAACCATAGATCCCTTAGAATAAGTGCTTATCTTAACCTGTATATATGTGTACAAACAATTTAGCTATTAAGTTATTTTAATTTGACGTGTCCAACATCTTATACATGCAAATGTATCTATGATTTCCTGGATCAATAAAACTACTACTACTACTACTACTGCGTTGAAGACCTGGCAAATCGCGTTAACGACCTGAAGGGCAAGGCCGACAGCAACACAAAGTCCCTGAACGCCATGGTGTAGGACGTCGTCGGCAGGAGATTGAAGGATTTAAATGTTGACGCGCCGGGACGTGACGCAACATCGGCGCGAGTCAAACCGCCGAAGTACGACGGCGTGACAACTTTGGAAGTCTTCCGCCGTCAGTCTGACACAGTGGCCAAGCACAAGTGGTTACCGGAGGAAGAGGCCGCACAGCTAATAGCCAGTCTCCAGGGACGGACCGCAGAAGTCCTAAACGCGGTCCAGACAGCGGCGGCGCCCAAGGACATCTGGGAGGCCCTGGAGAACAGCTTTGGAAACCGCGGCTTATTCGCAGCGTACCGCAGCCAGCTGAAGTCAAGGTCGCAGCCAGCTGAAGTCAAGATCGCAGCAGCCAGGGGAGACGTTGCAGAAGTTCGCCTTGGCAATCAAGCAGCTGGCCAGTAAACCCTTTGTCGACCACCCACCAGTGTTCGTATTCCGGGAATCCGCCTACAACTTTGTTGACAGGGCACGAGACACGGAGATTCGTCAGCGCCTAAATCTCGGTGATTACAAAACTATCCATGTGGCGCTAATGGCAGCATTGAGGATGGAGGCGGCCAAGGTAACGAATCCCCCGACGTCGAGAACAAGGAGTATCCGCTACACGGGAGACCGAAGGCCAGCCGAGGGTCGCCGGCGAAGACCAAGTGGCGTGTGTTGGGGTTGTGGACAGCTCGAACACCTGGAGAGAGACTGGCCACTTAAGGAAGAGCAGCCGGAAGAACGGGAAAGGCCCGGCGTGGCGAGGGGCACGTCGGTGCCGTCATCGCCATCCCCTCGTGTGACACTGCGCGCCGTCAGCTGACGGATGGATGACAGCCTCATTGTGGACAGTTGGGTGAGCGGGAGACCGTGCTCCGTGCTTGTGGACACCGGTGCAGCTATGACCGTCATCAGGCCTGCCGTAGCCAGGGGTTTGCCGACGAGGAGGCCGAGCCGACCATACCAGCTTATGACGGCATCGTTCGACACCTTGCCTGTGGAGGAGGCTCTGCTGAAGTTGACCTTGGCACGGAGTGCCGTGCGTCAGTGGGTGTTCGTCGCGAAGGTGACTGACGAGGTGATGCTGCGACTGGATGCCCTCAGGAACCACGAGGCGGCGGTCGACGTCGGCAGGAAGGTCCTGCGGCTCAATGGAGAAGAGGTGATACTCCGGCAACCCGAACAGCTTGGAATTTGCAGAGTCCTGAGGGAAGACGCGGTTGTCTACGCGAAAAGCGAGGGGGTGACGGCGTGACTGGAAGGCCAGCGGACGAAGAACATGATGCTGGACCAGAAGACGCCTGTGCATGGACTATGTGTAGCCCTGCCGAGAGGAGGTACCGGTGAGGCTGTTCAACCTGACGGATACCGATAACGACATCCTGGCCGGGACGGAGTTGGGGCGTGTGAGCCCGTGGTCAGCGTAACACCAATCGACGAGACCCAGGAGCCGGTGCCGACGCAACACCTGGGGCCCCTGCTGGAAGTCTCATTGGAGAGGGCGGCCGACCACCTGACTGCAGAACAGCTGGATAAGGTTCGACAACTGCTGAGACGATAACAGCGCGTCCTCAGCCAAGGCGCCAGTGACTACGGCCGCACGGACAAAGTGCTTCGCCGCATCAACACCGGAGACGTCTTGCCTGTGTGGCAACCACATAGGCGCGTTCCGCTGGCGAAACAAGCGGCGGTACGGGATATGCTAGAGGACATGAAATCCATGGGACTGATTGGAAGGGGAGGGGATTTGTCCTCTTCAGCTGCCGTGGTGCGGGCGCTGCGGACTCGTAGCACTCGTGGTACCTCCGACGTTACTAACGGAACCTCGTGCTTAACATTCGAGCCCCTCCCTGATTGGGAGTTCGGATTGGGTTGGACTCGAGGGGGCAGTGGTTCCCGATACCCGTGGGACATCTGGTACGTCTTCGGACGGGGTTGAGGGAAGCCATTAATATTCCCGCGTACTAGCCAGCATAGCTACTATAATTGTCGCATCGTAAGTTGGTGATTGGCGTTTTGCCTCCACGTGCTATTCAGCTGCAAAAACAAGGAGAGGGAATATACACGTTACTGACACGTCATTGCGGTCGCCTAGCAACCAACAATCCACCAATCAAAAGTAAACTGTTGCCATAGTAACCCGGCACGCTTATCCTACGTTGCGAACTCTATCACACTACACCACGTGCTTTATGCATGACGCTAGTCTATCGGCATGTTGAGGTTTGCAATAAGCAGACACTGCTACTATTGTTGCTTCGCTTATGAATCAGCGGCATCACAATACCGTCGTCGTTCGTTGTCCTTTAGTATGAGACGGTATGCGTTGTTGGAAGGGAACAGGTGTGGATTTAGTTTCAAGGAATATCTTATGAGGTTTTCTGGGTGAATGACCAACCTTTTCAGTTTAATGACCAACCCTTCTTACCTGCCTTTGTCCGGTCCAGTTCTAACATGAATAACCCTTACGGTACTTAGGGTATTTCTCCCTATCATCACTGCCAAACTAAGAGTGTACTGCTTCAAGTAGTGAATGTTTCACAGGGTGTAAACAGCTTTAAATTTTCGCAACATAATTCGTGTGTTTCAGTGATCAACTTTAGTGTTTCAGTGAAACTTTAATATTTAGCTAATTATCGTTACTAATGGCTGTCGCAAACACTTGTGCTACAGAAACAGACAGAAAGAAATTATCTGTGAAGACCACAAAAAATGTTTTTGGGTACGGAATCCCAATTAAAGGACAAGTAAGGGAAATTATATGTGCGTGTTCAAGACCATTTTAAAAAAAAGTATGAATTGCTAGAACCGGTAAAAGCAAACCGCAGTTCCCAAAATATATAGTTAATGAAATTTCTGCAGAAAAAGGCCACAAAATTATTAGACTTCCTCCCTACCATTGCCATTTTAATGCAATAGAGTTGATTTGGGCCCAAATAAAGGGATATGTAGCGCGCAACAATACAGATTTCACTATAACATTAGTTATAAAGTTAACAGAAGAAATAATAGCAAAAATAAGTGCTAAAAATTGGAAAGATGCTGTTTGTCACACAAAAAAGTTATAGTAGCATGGGAAAACGAAGGCGTTTTGGAAGAAAGTGGAAGAACTCATAATTTCCGTGGGAGATTGCAGTAGCTCTGACGGCGATGACGACGGCGACAACGATCAGAAAAGCAGTACCAATGACAGCAGCGACTCTGAGATAAGCGGCATATTCCCGTTGGAATAGAAGCATAATTCTGTGTAGGTATGGCACTTTTGTTTCTCTAAATCTTAACTGTAGCTAACCATTTATTTTTTGTTCATTTCGAAGATTTCGTATGCTGTAATTAGGTAACTGCTCACTTAAACGTGTAGACAGTCTTACGGCAGTCTTATGATTAATACTGCAATACGCAAATTTCTAGCAATATGTGCGTGTGCATTACCGCATCCGAACTACCTCCTTCCCTCTAACCCGCCATCTTCGTTGCCTAGCACGTGGAGAGGAACGGTAAAGTGGCAACGGTGCTATCCCCTCTCCTTCCCCACTCCTTCAACTGTCAATCACCAACTTATAATGCGCCCATAATAGAAGATGTGCTAGATCACCAGGCGGCCCCACTGAGGTCATATCTGTAGCCTTCCCATTTTGGAGTTGGCGCGCGTAAATAGCGTATCTACTTCCATCCTGTCTTGAGTCCATATGACCAGATGGGGGGCCTTGTTAGACTCTAGGTCTTGCCCTATCGAAAGCCCCACGGATAGCCCGCCTCAGTAGCGTGGTGGTAGCGTGTCTGCCTCACGTTCAAGAGGTCCCGAGTTCGAATCTCGGTCAGGGTGAGTTACCTGGATAAGGTTTTCCCGGGATTTTCCCTTATCCTGAAAGACGAATGTCGGTTAACTAAGCTCCATGGGCTTCGGATTCATTTGAGCATCATTTCACCCATTTCATTCATCGTCCGGTATGACCTAACGTTGGAGGACGTAAATTGCAAAAAAAAAAAAAAAAAAAAGCCCCACGGATGCGCCGGGCGCCCTTTTGGGTCAGCTTGATGACTGCCTGGTCGTTAGAGGGGAGGTCACTCTTCACTCTGTGAGGATGTGCCCTGGTACATACCCTCGAGTTTATATATATATTCTGACAGCCCTTGGTGTTCTTCTGTCGTTCTGGTGACGAAGAAGAACGGCAAGCTACGCTTCTGCGTGGACTATAGGAAGTAGAACGCTCTCACCAGGAAGGACTGCTTCCCCTTATCTCGGATTGACGACAACCTGGACACGCTTGCTGGTGCGCAGTGGTTCTCGACCCTGGACCTGAAGTCGGGTTACTGGCAGGTGGCTTTGGACATGAGACATAAGGAGAAAACCGCATTCTCGACAGGCCAAGGACTTTGGCTATTCATAGTTATGCGCTTGGGCCTATGCAGCGCACCAGCTACCTTCTAACGCCTCATGGAGTCAGTGCCTGCTATATCTGGACGACATCGTCGTCGGTAAGACCTTCGAAGACCATGTGGAAAATCTGAGCAAGGTGCTACAGAGACTGCAGGCGACCAACTTGAAGCTAAACGCAAAGAAGTGCCAGCTCTACCGCAGGGAAGTCAATTACTTGGGCCACATAGTCTCACCAACCGGAGTGGACACAGACCAGGAGAAGACATAGGCTGTGAGATATTGGCCTCGGCCAAAGGATAAGAGAGAATTGCACAGTTCCTTGGGGCTGTGCATTTATTACCGCCGCTTCTTAAAGAGGTTCTCCAACATCGCCAAACTCCTCACCTGCCTGACAGAGGAACACCGATTTTATGTGTGGACGGAGGACGCCGAAGGTGCTTTCCAGCAGCTGAAGAAGACACTGTGCAGTGCTCCTATTTTGGGATTTCCACAACCAGGCGGCGCCTTCATTGTGGACACTGACGCCAGTGACCATTGCATTGGAGGCTTCCTATCGCAAGTCCAGGACGGCCATGAGCGGGTGATAGCAAGACTGCCCAAGGCAGAGAAGAACTACTGCGTCACCCGGCGAGAGTTACTGGCGGTAGTAAAGACCTTGGAGCATTTCTACAAGTACCTGTACGGTCAGCCATTGCACCTGAGGACTGACCACTCCGCCCTAATCTGGTTATTGAGCTTTAGAAACTTGGAAGGCTAGACAGCCCGTTGGGTCCAGAGACTGCAGGAGTACGACTTCACCTCTGAACTTCGTAGAGGGAAGAGCCGCAGCAACGCAGACGCCATGTCCCGAAGACTCTGCTCAGAAGAGTGCGGCCAATGCACAAGAGTGGAAGAGAACGAGGGTGACATCGCACCAAGAAGCGCCACATACAAGTCGTATTGGGTCCAATGGGAATCGTTGAAGATCTGAGAGAGTGTGCTTTTCCGGGTATGGGAATCACCCGATGGGAAGACGCAGAGGGAGCAGTAGGTACTTCCCCGAAGTAAGGTCCCAGTAGTCTTGGAGAAAGTGCACGCCGGTACTTCAGGAGCAAACCTGGGAGCGAATCGGACGATCGACAAACTCCGACAGCGCTACTACTTGCTGAGGCTCCCAGCAACTGCTGAGAGATGGTGCCGTCAATGTCACGTGTGCGCGTTGAATCGCGGTCCCAAAACTAGGAGCCGGGGCCGTATGCAGCAGTACAACGTAGGAGTGCCATTCGAACGGATCGCAGTCGACATAGCTGGACCATTCCCAGTGTTCGACCGAGGCAATAAGTACCTGATGGTAGTCGTGGACTACCTCACCAAGTGGCCGGAGGTGTATGCCATCCCAAACCAGCAGGCGAAGACATTTACAGACTGCTTCATGGAGCAACTGTTCTGCCGTTTTGGGGTGCCGTTAGAGCTCCACAGCGACTAGGGTACCAATTTTGAGTCCAACCTAATTAAGGACGCAATAGAAAGACATGGGGTTAACAAGACCCGCACAACACCTCATTTTTGTTGTAATTTTACGTCCTCCAACGTTAAGTCATATCGGACGGTGAAATGATGCTCAAATGTGTCCAGGGTCCATGGAGCTTAGAGCTACCCGACATTCGTCTATAAGGATAAGGGAAAATCCCGGAAAAAACCTTATCCAGATAACTCACCCTGACCGAGATTCGAACTCGGGACCTCTTGAATGTGAGGCAGACATGCTACCATCTACGCTACCGAGGCGGGCACAACACGTCATCCCCATTCGGACGGCATGGTAGTAAGGTACATCAAGACCTTAGATGAAAACTTGAAGTTCATATCCAGCCATCAGCGAGACTGGGACGTCAAGGTGCCACTGTTCTGGCTGGCCTACCGCTCGTCAACACACGACACCACTGGGATGACGCCAGCCAGCTTAATGTTCTGCCGAGAGTTACGCCTTACTTGTGACCTGGCTTTTGGGAGCCCCCCGGACGCAAAACAACCAACAACCGAGTTTGTGGAGAACCTGGTGGACCATCTCCACTACACGCATGAGATGGCTCGTCAAAACATCCAGAAGGCGAGCGACCGCATGAAGACCCAATTTGACAGGTGAACCAACAGCCAAGGGTTCCAGCAAGGTGACCTGGTCTGGTTGTATCGCCCTACTTGGACCAAGGGATGCTGCCCGTAACTTCAACAGCCGTGGCAAGGACCGTACCGGGTGGTGAAGAGGATTAGCGACGTGGTCTACTGCAGGCAAAAGGTGCCCCGAGGAAAGATGGTGGTACACCTGGATCGTCTGGCCCACTGCGATGGTGCTGTTCGGGACGACCAGCCTTAAGGAGGGAGCAGTGTCGCGAATCCATTATTACGACTGGCGACATACGCGCTAAAAGGCTTCGGCTTGAGTGATAACAGACAGATAGCACAGTGTGGAGATAAAGAGCCTGCAAAAACAGATAAAGATAGCCCGGAGGTAAAAGACTTGCCGACACAGATAAAGTTAGAGAAATGGAACATTCTAGTGACATCTTGATTAATAGAGAACATACGGTTTCTTGTTTGTTACAGAAAAGTCTAGAATTATCAATGCAGATGTATATATAAGAGGACATGCCAGCGGAGTAGTCGTAAACGGAGTTGTAACGAGAGTCGTTGTAAACAGAACTGAGTATCGTGCAACGGTGAACGCTGTTTGTTAGTGGTCAACGACCATGGAAGATTGTAATTGTGTATGTGACGTAATTCTGCCACTGTGAGCATTGTCCAAAGTTTATTTCTATGGAAATAAAGAACAATTTGAATTTCTGAAACTTGGACTTTTAATTCTATGAGCCCACAAAGTCACAATATGTAAAGCCTTTTAGATTCACCATTAATGTACCAGATACTCTACATTTTTATTGGTTTTAAGTAGTGTGAATAATGTAGTCAAATTGAAAACAGCACAACTACCATGGTTTGGTTACAAAACACAATCTTGAATCTGTATCTTTTACCTTACCATTTATTGAGTTAGTATTCATTAAGATTTTAAGTACAGTATTATAATAGATCTAAAAGTCATTTAGTTGTTCTCACCGAATGCTCTCACATATTTTAACAAAGTGGTTAGAGGTATTTTAATGTGCTAATTTTGTTGGTTAAACAGATGTGAGAAAAAATATCGTATGTAATATGTAGGATTAGGATTACTATGGAGGGGATTCGGCACCAAAACCTGTGGTTTATTGTACCAAAACCTCAAGTGGGGCATCTTCTGCGAGGAAGGAAGAGGCAAGAGGAAAATGAGGGTGGCAGACCTTAGAAGTCAGGACAGCGCCGAAACACACGCCTTTGCTTCTACCCTGAAAGAGACCACTAGATGAGAGATGATCTGAAATGATAATGTAGTTGAAATAAAGGGACAGAAAATTCGGGGGATGTGATTAACCTACCCAGCGGCAACCCAGGAAAACCCCCAAAAATAAAAAAATAAAAAAACATGGGTCAGGTAAGTTTGCAACTGGAATTCAAAACCAGGCCTCCCAAATGAAGGCCACATACGAAACTGCCTGAGCCATCTTGCTCAGTTCACATGTAATATAATATGAGAATTAACAAATCTCAAATCTCATGTATCTATTCAAAACACCCACTTTTGGCCTGCACAAACAGGCCCTTAATTTTTCTGACCAGACAAAAATTATGCAATTTTTCATCAGGAAATCTGCTGCTACTTTTCAAAGAGAACACTATACACTTTCAGTATTAATTTCTATCTCATCTTGTAGGCCATCTTTTGAAGTATGAAACACTATTTCTGGGGGTTTAGGTTCACATGCCGAAACTTAATCTTAAGAGGTCAACATAAAGACAGAAAATATATTTTATTATTGTATATTTTAAACTCTACCTTTAACTAAATGATCACATCAGCAATCTCTACCTTTGGAATATTGTGACTTTGTGGGTTCGTGAAATAATAAAACGAGGTTACAAAACAATTACTACACTTTATTCTCCTCGAAATGCACTGTTCAACATTACAAAATTTCTAGAACCTCAAAACTGTTTATTTTCTCTAAAGACTCGCTCAACTGTCTCACTTCCAGTAACGATCGGCCATTATTTTTCATCGGCTTCGCGATCCTACCACCAGGGTGACACTGCTCCCTCCTCAAGGCTGGTCGTCCCGAACAGCGCCTTCGTAGCGTGCCAGGCGATCCAGGTGTACCACCAACATCTTTCCTCGGGGCACCTTCTGGATGCGGTAGACCACGTCGTTAATCCTCTTCACCACCCGATACGGTCCTTGCCATGGCTGCTGGAGTTTCGGGCAGCGTCCCTTGGTCCGGGTAGGACGGTACAACCAGACCAGGTCACCTTGCTGGAACCCTTGGCTGTTGGCTTGCCTGTCGTATCGGGTTTTCATGCGGTCGCTCGCCTTCTGGATGTTCTGGCGAGCGATCTCGTGCACGTCGTGGAGGCGGTCCACCAGGTTCTCCACATCCCTCAAGAGTGGCCCCAAGTCTGCGTCCGCCAGCTGCTCCCTCCTCAGGCCTGCGCTATCCCAGCCATCCGCAGGCACTGCCGTGACTACTCGAACTGCTGCGGCACGCTCCTTCCCCTCCACTCTTGTGCATTGGCCGCATTCTTCTGGACAGGGTCTTCGGGACATAGCGTCCGCGTTACCGTGACTCTTCCCTCTGCGATGTTCCGAGGTGAAGTCGTACTCCTGCTGGCTCTGAACCCCACCTGCTGTCTGGCCTTCCGGTCGCGCCGTCACTATCACTTCGCTCCTCGCGGGGACAACCATGTCTTCGCTCAAGACGACCCTGCCAATTCCAAGGCGCTCTTCTGGTTGACGGAGTATAACCTCTTCTCCGTTGAGCCTCAGGACCTTCCTGCCGACATCGACCGTCGCCTCGTGGCTCCTGAGGGCATCCAGTCCCAGAATCACCTCCTCATCCACCTTCGCGACGAACACCCACACACGCACGGCACTCCGTCCCAAGTTCAGCTCCAGTAGGGCCTCCTCCACAGGCATGGTGTCGCCCGATGCTGTCACAAGCTCGTATGGTCGGCTCGGCTTCCTCGTCGGCAAACCCTTCGCCACGTCAGGTCTGATGATGGTCACGGCCGGCCCGGTGTCCACCAGCATGCGGCACGGCTTTCCTCTTACCCAGCCGTCCGCGATGAGGTTGTCATCCATCCGCCGGCTGACGGCGCGGATTGTCACTCGAGGGGATGGTGGTAATGGCGCCGACGTACCCCTCTCCACGACGGGCCTTACTCGTTTTCCGGCTGCTCTTCCTGGTGTGGGCAGTCTCTCCGCAGGTGTCCGGGCTGTCCACACCCCCAACACAGGCCACTAGGTGTTCGCCGGCGTCCCTCAGCTGGTCTTCTGTCTCCAGCGTAGCGGACACTCCTCGTTCTCGACGTCGGGATAGATGCTACCTTGGCCGCCTCCATCCTTAATGCCGCTGTCAGCGCCTCGTGGATGTTTTTATAATCGCCGAGCATTAGGCGCTGACGAATCTCCGTGTCCCGTACCCCGTCAACAAAATTGTAGGCGGCTTCCCGGGATACGAACTCCAGTGGCAGGTCAACCAAGGCCTTGCCAGCCAGCTGCTCGATCGCTATGGCGAACTCCTGCAGCGTCTCCCCCGGCTGCCTCGACCTTGCCTTTAGCTGGCTGCGGTATGCTGCGGCTAAGCGGTGGTTCCCGAAGCGATTCTCCAGGGCCTCCCAGATGTCCTTGGGCGCCGCCGTCGTCAGCACCGCGTTTAGGATTTCCGCGGCCCGTCCCTGGAGGCTGGCTATTAACTGTGTGGCCTCCTCCTCCGGTGACCATCTGTTGTACTTGGCTACTGTGTCGAACTGGCGGCGGAAGACCTCGAATGTTGACGCGCCGTCATATTTCGGAGGTTTGACGCGCGCCGATGTTGTGTCGCGTCCCGGTGCGTCAGCCTTCAAATCCTTCAGTCTCCTGCCGACGACGTCCTCCACCATGGCGTTCAGGGACTTGACGCTGCTGTCGGCCTTTCCCTCCAGGTTATCTACGCGGTTCGCGAGGTCTTCGACGTCTTCAACCATGGCGTTCAGAGACTTGGCGTTATTGTCGGCCTTTTCCTCTAGGTCATTGAAGCGGTTCGCCAGGTCCTCGGCGTGCTCGTCCACTTGGCCCATCCGCTTGCCCAGCTCCGTCACGTCATCCCTTACGCCGGCCAACTGTTCCTCAAATTTGGCGGCGAGGACCTCGTTCGCCTCCTTCGTTTCCGTGGCCAGACTGTTGTTGCTGCCTTCATTTCTGTGGTCAATTCGGTCTTTATTTCTTTCAACTCTGCGGCCAGGTTGTTATTTGCCGCTTCTGTTTTTGTTGTTAACTCGTTCATCTTCGCGGCCAAGTTGTTATTTGCCGCTTCCGACTTCGCTGTTAATTCGTTCATCTTCTGCAAAAGCATTTCCAATACCGATTCCATGGCCATAATCTTCGGTGATGTTGTTATCCCGCTTCCTGACACCAGTTGTGACTTTGTGGGTTCGTGAAATGATAAAACCAGGTTACAAAACACAAAAACTACACTTTATTCTCCTCGAAATACACTGTTCAACATTACAAAATTTCTAGAACCTCAAAACTGTTTATTTTCTCTAAAAACTCGCTCAACTGGCTCACTTCCGGTAACGATCGGCCATTATTTTTCATCGGCATCGCGAGCCTACCACCAGGGTGACAATATACTGCCTATTGGCAGTGGCATTAATCCATGTACAATTGTTAATAGATTTTCATGGATTTTATACATTAGATTACACATATTTATATCTTCAGTCATACTTCCAGACTGGTGAGCAATCTTGGCCAGAGAGAAATTCCAACTTCCCAGATGAGAATCAAATCCAGGGCTCCTCGCACAGTAGGCAGGTGCTCAATTGACTGAGCTGCAAGGCCAATCAAGAGGATATTGTTGAGGTTTTGTAGTACTGTCTCCTGCTACACTTTGTCAGAAGTTTTGATTCCCTTTTCACTGAAAGAACTCCATGCTTCCTTTGTAGCTTACACCCCAATACAGAAGGGCTTTCTGGAACCTAGGGTCGTTTAAAGCAGCAGATTCTGACCTTTCAGAAGCTTCTGAAAAGAGAGTGTGTTCTGGAAAATCACTTTATCATTATTTGGTATTACAACTATAGAAGTTAAGTACATTTATTATTTGATCTAATTTTAACTAACCATCAGGCTGTAGGTAAGTGTTTGTCACCAAATTTGAGAGTATAGAACCACTAAGGTTAATTTCCTGGCAGTGGTTTCTACTCTGATTTGGAAGTGAAACCAAAGCTTTTAAAGATACTTATAAGTAGAAAATTCCTAGCATTCTTTGTGAAACAACACATAGCAGAAACCACAGAAAAGCAGAAAATAATACACATCAATTCACACATTGCAGCTTTCTTCTTATCAAATAACCTTTGGAGTGATGGATTTTCTTATAAGTGTCAAATACCTTCTTGACATGAGATTTGCCTTCAAGGACAAACTCGATAAATGAAAAGATGCCTCCATCTGTTGGGCATTTTAACAATTTCAATGTGCAACAGTCTGATGTCGTTGTAAGACAATGAAAAATGCCACGGAATTGGCTAAGCTAGAGAATTGGCCGAGTTTATCTTATATGTCATTTTAGCCATTGAAGTCTCATCAACAAACATATTTTCATTAATGAAAAGGATCCTGTGACCATCTGCCATAATACTGAAGTAAGCGTTTTAATTTTAAGAGCTTCTGCCATTCACCCCACTTGTTAGAAGATATTGTTTCTGCTATTTGGAAATATGGAGATCCACTTTGACCTCAATGGGTAGCCCAGACAGTTTCAAAATGGTCCTTTCCTAAGCCATCATTGATGGTCTCTCTACTGAATTTCATTGAACATGTGCCACCACTGCTTTTACCATCTGCTTTGCTCTCAAGGCATGGTTTTCATTGCCTCTGGATATTGCTTTTCATTTTCTGTAGAATTATGAATATCTTGCCTGGATGTATGCCTACCTTGTTTAAACTACCAGAAATACATTATTTTCTTAATCCCTCCTGTCCATCTTAAAGGTCAACAGCAAGAACTTTCTGCTTCTGTAGCGGAACAGTCAGTCTCACCTGTAATGCAGAAATGTGTAGGTACAGTATGGCCACTGGATCTCTGGCTCAGACGTTTTTTGGCTGCAGCAGGTGCAGGGAAAAGGTTAATAGCACCAACATATAATAATGAGTAATTGAAAACATATTGTCAGAATTATCTTTATAATGAGAGTATAGGACTATATTAGCTTTAAAACTTTGAAATCCAACTTTTAATTTCATTATCATGCAAGATATTCTTTACAACACCACTCTATTCGAATATTTTGTTCACACCTTTTACGCGCACTATCTCCTTCTATCGTTGGTAGTGGGAGTTTGAACATCTGGTGTCGTAGCCACTAAGTTAAAACTGTCTGCTAGCACCAATCAGCATTCTCGCTGCTAGGCGTTAGGTTGCAAATCCAGCACCATGTTGCCGCTGCAATTTTGTGTGGACCACATGGCTTTAGTTGCCTTTGGTGCTCACGCTGGTGGTTTGTTTATTATTTTGTGTGTGCTTTAATTCCAATTTGTAGCATCTGAAAGTCTTATTATTATTGCTATTGTAGTAATATGGCTACTGGTTCGTCAGAATTCAAGAAAAAAAATTGGCTCTTATAAGAGTCAAAGCCATGAATTTATTAAATTAATTGGGAGTCGATTAATGACACAAAACAACACTTACTTTTAAATTTTTCCAGAACTAGTTTCTGAGGCCTTCCCTCTATCTTCAGCCGGACATCGACTGGTTCTCATTGGTGTAGCTGGCAATATTTTGTCATCGGTCTCCTCTGGTGGCGGTTCGAGGAACTTGCTAAACAAATCTTTCTGGGGGATGTCGAAATTGAATACTTTGTTCCTATTTTTTGAAATAAAGATGTGTTCCCATGTGGACAGTTCTTCTTTTCCTGTTGTATGTTTTAGTAATTTTGGTTCTGGATTTATGTTGTGGTTTTTTTCCCAAAAATGCGTGGCAACTGCTGATTTTTCTAATTGTTTTTATGTTCCTAAAGTGTTCCTTTGCTCTTGTTTCTAAATTTCTTTTGGTTTTTCCAATATAAATTTGACTACAGTCACAGCATTCAATTTGATATATACCAGGTTTTTTGTTAGATGGAATGGCATCTTTGATGTTTGAGCAAATTAGGTTTTTTAAGGAGTAATGGTTCACTGGAGCTAGTTGAATGTTTTGTTTTTTGAAGACTTTTTTGAATTTATCAAAGGCCCATGGATGGTAAGTGAATTTTTTGAAGATCATTTTAGTTTCTGTAGCTGAGAGGGTTGTGGTTTCCTTTAGTAGTTTCTTCTTATTTGCTAAGTTCACTTTTTTGTCTACTAGTGATTTGGGAAAGTCATTTTTCTGTGCTATTTCAATAATTTTGTTGTATTCTATTTTGTATTCTTCTGCTGTGAGAGGGATGTTGACCAGTCTGTGTGCTAAACTATTAAAGATTGCCTGTTTGTGGAATCTTGGATTGTAGCCATTAGCTTTTATGTAGTTGTCTGTCTGTGTTGGTTTTCTGTAAATGCCAAAGTTTATTCTATTTTTATTTCTGATTGTTTTTAGATCTAAAAATGGTAAATACTCGTCTTTTTCAACTTCTACAGTGAACTTGATGCTTTTTTCTTGAATATTTAAAAGTTTTAGTTCATCACTGATGTGTTTTTTTTTTTTTTTTCAGTGATGCACTAAAACTTTTAAATATTCAAGAAAAAAGCATCAAGTTCACTGTAGAAGTTGAAAAAGACGAGTATTTACCATTTTTAGATCTAAAAATAATCAGAAATAAAAATAGAATAAACTTTGGCATTTACAGAAATCCAACACAGACAGACAACTACATAAAAGCTAATGGCTACAATCCAAGATTCCACAAACAGGCAATCTTTAATAGTTTAGCACACAGACTGGTCAACATCCCTCTCACAGCAGAAGAATACAAAATAGAATACAACAAAATTATTGAAATAGCTCAGAAAAATGACTTTCCCAAATCACTAGTAGACAAAAAAGTGAACTTAGCAAATAAGAAGAAACTACTAAAGGAAACCACAACCCTCTCAGCTACAGAAACTAAAATGATCTTCAAAAAATTCACTTACCATCCATGGGCCTTTGATAAATTCAAAAAAGTCTTCAAAAAACAAAACATTCAACTAGCTCCAGTGAACCATTACTCCTTAAAAAACCTAATTTGCTCAAACATCAAAGATGCCATTCCATCTAACAAAAAACCTGGTATATATCAAATGGAATGCTGTGACTGTAGTCAAATTTATATTGGAAAAACCAAAAGAAATTTAGAAACAAGAGCAAAGGAACACTTTAGGAACATAAAATACAAACAATTAGAAAAATCAGCAGTTGCCACGCATTTTTGGGGAAAAAACCACAACATAAATCCAGAACCAAAATTACTAAAACATACAACAGGAAAATAGAAACTGTCCACATGGGAACAAATCTTTATTTCAAAAAATAGGAACAAAGTATTCAATTTCGACATCCCCCAGAAAGATTTGTTCAGCAAGTTCCTCGAACCGCCACCAGAGGAGACCGATGACAAAATATCGCCAGCTACAGCAATGAGAACCAGTCGATGTCCGGCTGAAGATAGAGGGAAGGCCTCAGAAACTAGTTCCGGGAAAATTTAAAAGTAAGTGTTGTTTTGTGTCATTAATCGACTCCCAATTAATTTAATTTATACAACAACACTGTTTTCAACACTTCCATGAAAGTATCCATGAATTTATATTCAGGCTTCATGATTACTTCGAAAAGGAGTGGGACAATGGTGGACCCCTACTACCTGTTACCAAGGTGCTGGATAGAGTTTGTTATGCCTTGAAGGTGGGAAAAACCACCATTAAGACCATTGACCAAGGAAAAGTGCCCAGCTGATTTAAGTTTGCTGTCTGCAGTTCTACATACACCGGGAAAGCAAAGGCCACGAGGCAGCCTTAAAGCTTCACTTGATGCTTTTCCAAAGGATGCTATAAGGTGACATGTGTATCAATATTATATGAGAAAGGAATTTCCCACTCATGCGAAGTTGCTGTGTTCTCTTAAGGAAGCTGGCTTATTCGACGGTGCAAAAAAACCAGCCTAAGTAAAGTACTGAAAGAACAATTTTCAGTTTAAAAATTTTTTGGGAGGAAAGCTGTAATGGAAAGAAGTGATATTGTTGCATGGAGAGGCAGGTTTTTCGTGGGAAATTCTAAAAAACAATCCCAAAAGGCTGGTATGGATTAGAAACGTGGGTATATGCAGGACACACTAAGACAAGGGCATGGACAGGTGACACTCTTGCAGGTACAATGAAAGTGCCAGTTGGGAAAGGAAATAGACTGATTTTGCTTCATACTGGTGGTGTACATGGTTTTATTGCAGTTCACAGATTAATCAACATTCCGCTAACAAAAACAGAGTATGAACAGGAGTACGCTCACATACACCAGGTTGCCGAACTGAACAACTATAACACAAATTTCATCAAAACACTGATCTACAGTCACAAAAGAAACAAAAACTTAAGGGACTTTACCACGTTAAAAAAACTAGAAAACCCAAACACCAGATATGAAAAATGTACATTTCATCCAAAATACTTCAAAAAATTTGAAAAGATATTTAAGAGCTTCAACATAAAATTAGCCCCTCAAAACAAACACAACATCCGCAACTTACTAAACCACCCTCTAAAAAATAGCACACTGAAAACTCAATTATCAGGCATTTACCAAATGAGTTGCCATGATTGTGACAAGATATACATTGGTAAGACCAAAAGGAATCTAGGAACAAGAATGAAAGAACACTTCAGAAATATTAAATTCAAACAAATGGACAAGTCGGCAGTAGCACATCACTTTTGGTCTGAGAATCACAACATAAAACAAGAAATAGAACTGATCAAATAGGCAAAGAAACCTCTGGAACTACAGATTTGGGAAAACATATTTATTACGAAAAAACAGGACCTCTTGATGAATTTTGAAATTCCCGCAGTAGATGACGTCATCAAACTTACCAGGACATTAGATGGCAGCACGACACCAAGCCAGATGCAGACACCGGATGCATCATCAGTCAACTACAGAACTGATGATAGGGGAGAAGTCCCCAGAAACTAGTCTTCATAAAAATCTTGTAAGTGGAGAAAAGTATATACAAGGTTGACTCACTTGCCTAATTTTAGTAGCAATGCTCTTATTCAAATTAAAGAGCACTCATGATTATCACAAAGAAATGAATGGAAATGCATTCAAGAGCTAGTTCCAAGAATCTCTTCTGCCGAAGAGCAGTGCTAATTGTATTATTGTTATGGACAATACCCCATGCCACTCAGTGCAATTAAACAAAGCACCGACAATGAGCGACAGGAAAAGCGTCATTTTGCAGCAGTTGAAGAACAGCAACATACCTGGAGCGTCCGCAGAAATGTCGAAAGCAGAATCCCTGAAAATTGTAAAACTTTACAAGCCACTTATTATTGTAGTTAATTGATGGAAATTAATCATTTCTTCATATAAGCCATATTTCTGACTACTGTCAGAGTCGAGAACAGACAGCCGAACTGTAGTTAAATTGTGGGAAGGGGTAGAGCCACTCTGAAAAATTATAACAGTATTCATGCTTGTATGGGATAGTACCATACATTATTAGAAGTTGTACTAAAGGGTGCAATGAGTTATTTTTATTTTTATGCTTCTCTTAGTTTAATTTATGTTCTATATAAGATGGAAACAAATACATAGAAATATACAAAAAACTATACAAGATTTTGGCCAGTCTAAAGTTTGCATTAGCACCATACCTTTACTGTTCCACTTACCAAGATGGAGTTTCCTCTTTCCTCATATAGGAAACAAAGAAATTCAACCTAAGGTTTTGTAGACTGAGATAAACACTTTCTAGGAGAAATAAAGGCAATCTCATGGTAATATATTGCAAAACTAGCATATTTGATGCTCTAGGGGACCTACATTAATCTTTGGACCTACACTAATCTTAATGCTGAATGACTAATATCTAGTCTAAGCATAAGTCTCTGTTTTTTACATATTAAATACAAAAGTGTCTGAACCATCATTTGTGCATTCTCTGCAAATTTTACTTAAACAATGCCAGATTATTGATCACAGTTTTTTTTTTCTCTCTCTTCAGGTTTTGTAACAACTCAGTGAATACCAGAATCACACATGGGGATGACTGACGTGATCGCAGATTACAAATTGAAGAAGATTTTGACACAGAACTCAACTGAAGATAAGTTCAATCAAGAAAGGCATCTATGTTTAGAATCTCTGTTATAGAATAACACACTTTTGTTTTATTGGAGTATATAATGAAGACTAAAAGTTAATTGATATAGACAAAATGGATAGTAAAGTAGAAATCAAACAGGAACCATGTTTGCTGAAAGGAATATCAGCTGAACCACATTGTGATTCAGAAGTGACTCATTCAGATCATACAGAGAGTGAGTCAGTTCCTTTTGCTTCAGTTTTTATAAAGAGTTGTTCCAATGTACTTGGAGTTGATCATGAAATAGACACTGGCTACAATATACATGTGGTTGATCATGAAGGAGACACCAAGTCCAGCATACATTGTGTTGATCATGAAGGAGACACCAAGTCCTGCATACATTGTGTTGATCATGAAGTAGACACTGGCTACAATATACATGTGGTTGATCATGAAGTAGACACCAAGTCCAACATACATTGTGTTGATCATGAAGGAGACACCGAGTCCAGCATACATTGTGTTGATCATGGAGACACCAAGTCCTGCATACATTGTGTTGATCATGAAGTAGACACTGGCTACAACATACATTGTGTTGATCATGAAGGAGACACCAAGTCCACCATACATTGTGTTGATCATGAAGGAGACACCAAATCCAGCATACATTGTGTTGAACATGACGGAGACACCAAGTCCAGCATACATTGTGTTGATCATGAAGGAGACACCAAGTCCAACATACATTGTGTTGATCATGAAGGAGACACCAAGTCCAACATACATTGTGTTGATCATGAAGGAGACACCAAGTCCAACATACATTGTGTTGAACATGACGGAGACACCAAGTCCAGCATACATTGTGTTGATCATGAAGGAGACACCAATTCCAACATACATTGTGTTGATCGTGAAGGAGACACCAAGTCCAACATACATTGTGTTGAACATGACAGAGACACCAAGTCCAGCATACATTGTGTTGATCATGAAGGAGACACCAAGTCCAACATACATTGTGTTGATCATGAAGGAGACACCAAGTCCAACATACATTGTGTTGATCATGAAGGAGACACCAAGTCCAACATACATTGTGTTGATCATGAAGGAGACACCAAGTCCAACATACATTGTGTTGATCATGAAGGAGACACCAAGTCCACCATACATTGTGTTGATCATGAAGGAGACACCAAATCCAGCATACATTGTGTTGAACATGACGGAGACACCAAGTCCAGCATATATTGTGTTGATCATGAAGCAGTAGCAGGCTCCGACATGCATGGGGTTCATCTTGAAGCAGTAGCAGACTCCAAGATACATGGGGCTCATCATGAAGCAGACAGTGACTCCAACATACATGGCATTGAATATGTGCACTCCATTATTGAAGTCAAAGAAGAGCCTAGAGGCTTTGAAAAAACGTTAACTGAAGAACAGTTTGAATCAATGGATACTCTTGGTTCAGAAGTTTGGTTAAAGAATAAGTTAGCTTCTTTTGTTTTACCTTTTAAAGTGGAACCGGACTGTGAGATGTGTGAGGATGATTATAAGAAAAACATTACAAGTGAGATCAAGGAAAAATATGGATTTCTGGAAAAAACAATTGAAATTATGTGCAAGTCAGAACAGATTGATCTTCAAGCTGAGCCGTTACACTTGGACACTGAGGTAAGTGTTTGCAGTGGTGGTGTGGTATTTTGATGTAGTGGAATCTTTACTGCAACTGCTAGATAATTTATTACCTTATCACAATCCATTTTCAAATTTACAATAATTTGTTTAATGTTGAAACTTTAAAAGAAACGAAGAGCTTAATCTGAATTAACAATAAATGCTAAATTCTGAAAGAGCTTATTATAAGAAAATTCAGATAAGGTTAATACACCAGTATTGTATACTGGAAGCATTAATAACTTATCTGGAATTTCTTTAATGTTGTGTAATATTTGGCAGTATAAAGTATTGAAAAATGCTAGTGTGTATAATTCTTTGGGCTTTTGATTTAAATTCTGATGCATTTCTGTTCTATTATTATTATTATTATTATTATTATTATTATTATTATTATTATTATTATTATTATTATTATTATTATTATTATTATTATCATCATCATCATCATCATCATCATCATCATCATCATCATCATCATCATCATCATCATCATCATCATCATCATCATCATCATCATGATTAGTATTAGTATTATCATTATCATCATTATCATTATTATCATCATTATTATCGTCATTATCATTATTATTATCATTAGTATTATTATTATTATCATCATTATCATTATCATTATTATCATCATTAGTATTATTATCATCATTATCATTATTATCATCATTATTATTATCATCATTATCATTATACCTATACCGATTTAGAATAATAAATAACCCACTCTGTCCTTGCGGAAAAGAAGAACAGACCGTTAACCATATAATATTTAATTGCAGAAGACTTGATGAAAAAAGACTAGAATTGGCAAAATGTGTAACAAGCAATGGAGGGAAATGGCCTACCACCAACGAGAAGATTGCGAATAATCACCTGAAGTCGTTTGTAAAATTTGCAACTTCTATAAAAATCACGGACATGGACTGAAGGATTTGGAGTGTAATAACGACAAATTGTGAACTCTATACAATCAACTTACTCCGGTTTCATCATAATCTTACAATTAACTAAAACATAAAGCACTACTTCTAAAAATATGACAAGTATTTAAATTGAAATAATTACAAATTGTGAACTCACAAAAATCAGCTAGAAGAATAGACTCAATTTAATGTACATAGTGTCTAAAACACAGAATAACCCAATGTAAAATTGTTGTAATGTTTACAATTACTAATTCAAAATAGGACATGTAACTATAAAGCATGTAGTATTACTATGTAATGGAGCATGCTGTTGATATCAATAAAGCAAAAAAAAAAAAAAAATCATTATCATTATTATCGTCATTATCATTATTATTATCATTAGTATTATTATTATCATTATCATTATTATCATCATTATCATTATTATCATCATTAGTATTATTATCATTAGTAGTATTATTATCATTAGTATCATTAGTATTATCATTAGTATCATTAGTATAATCATTAGTATCATTATTATCATTAGTATCATTAGTATCATTATTATCATTATTATCATTATTATTATTATTATTATTACTATTATTATTACTATTATTATTATTATCATTATTACTTATTATCATCATTATTATTATTATCATCATCAATACCATTTGTTTTGAATCTTTTAGGAATTGTTTCATATTTAGCTACAGTTGATCTATCAGTTGTTCTGAAATACATTCTAATTAACAGTTTAAGTTAATAAATGGTTTTAAATATAGGCGGTAAACAAGTTTTCTGTCTTTTACACGTGAGGGGCAACTAATCATATACAAGAAATCCACCTCCAAACACAATTAGTTTGATGTAAAATTCCATAGAAATCAGTATGCTGTACAAACCGGTGTAGCTTAAACTGTTGAAATGAGGAAGATTACCTTGAAAATGAGTCTTGAATATGAGTTCATCAAAACATAAATTGTTCAGCACTGAAAATGTAACAAAATCCAAAAACTGAAAGAAAGAAAAACCTTGATATTTGATTTTTTAATACTTTGTCACTTACACTTTATATTTTGAGGGACTAGTTTCAGATCCCATTGACCCATTATCAACCTCTTTCGAACTGTCTGTTGTCGTCATCCTCCTCTCTCTGGTGATGGAACTATGAAATTTTTGTCACTATTGCCAAACACACATAAAATCCAAAAGTTCACTATTAAATGTTCTTAGTATTCCCTCATTTCAATCTATCGGTTTGGCAAACCGAGTGGGATGGCTCAGACAGTTTAATGTGTGGCCTGCATTTGGGAGGTCCAGATTCGATTCCTGTATCTGACCTACCTGACCCATGGGTTTTTTCGGGGGTTTTCCCAGGTCGCCAGGTGAATGCTGGGTTGTATAATTACATCCCCCGAATTTCGTGTCGCTCCATTCCAACTCTCCAGCAGTTTTGACGATTTCATCTGCTGTCTCATTACCTAATATACCACAGTGTCCAGGAAGCAGAATTATGTTCTAAATTGTTTGAAAATTCTCCATTATAAAAATTTTGAAATGGAAATAATCATAAAAATGTATTAATAGTGTGACTTTGTGGGTTTGTGAAATTAAAAGTCCAATTGCACAAACTCAAAATGTTCTTTGTTTCCACCGAATTACAGTTGAAACACTTGCCAATTACACAGAATTACGCAGCACACACAATTACAGTTCACCAGTTCGTCTGTCACAGGTCCACTCTGCACTCACAATTACGCACAACTACTCCGATGCACGTACACAGTCTTCCGGTCCATTCCTCTCACTGGGCGCTCCTCACGGCTGCTTGCCAAGAACTGAACTGACTCGCCAACTACAGGCCTTATGTAGGGAAGATCGCCGTTTCTGGAAGGTTCGCGGCGCACACAATTATCCCGAGGTTTCGAGACATCTGGTGGGAGGGGAAAGAGATGGTACAGGGCTTGCGCCGCTCTCCTAATCATCCCTTCAGTTAGTGACACGAGACAAATGGGTAGGCGTGGTCTGAATGCTCCCGTCTGGCCCTACTGCCGGCCGGTTCTATAGGGAGTTCCGACGTTCGGGTGACAATAGTCATATAAAACTTCAGTGTTTTCTTAATACATTTACAGTAATAAGGAATTGTGTGAAATTTTACAAAACATTTGAAACAAATTCTCACATTACACTTGACACACCCTGCAAACATGAGAGTTGCAACTCTTGGAGCTTTATTGATTATTTGGAGCAATCAGGTGAGGCTCAAGCTGTCTTATGTAATATGGTACCTAATTACTGTTGTAGTCCATCGTGAACTGGAGATTCATCCTTCAAATGTGGGTGCATTTGCATACCTAGTGAGGTATAGGCTAAGATATCTCTCCTGAATTCTGACATATATCTCTTCTTTATATATGCAAAAGAATCCAAATATTATGAACCACTGTATTCAACAGACATGTAAAAGTGGACCACCACCACTTTTTCCCTCTCATCCCAATTTTGTACAGGGATGTATTGTCATGCATGCATTCTGTGCCACACATGAAGGACTTGTACTGATCTATTAGATTTGGATGGGAAAAACTTATAGCTTCTTCTTTTCGACGTCACATGCTTACTTTGGTCAAAGGATTTACCCTGTAACATGAAAGTATCTATGGCATGCTGGACAGAAGATAAGTTGGGATAGGACTAAAGCTTTTGACATGGTGGATCATGATATTTTGCTAAATAAGCTGCATAAATATGGTGCAAGGGGGTGGGATTGAATTGATGTAAGTCCTATCTTAAAATGAGAAAACAGATAGTTGAGATCAATTTTGTAGAAAAAGGCTAAAAACAAATCAAGTAGGAGCTATCACAAAAAAGACCTGTGGTATTAGGATATCTGCAAGGATCTATTGTAGTTCCCCTGTGGTTTTTACTATATATAAATGATCTGCCATTGTGTCTTAAAAACAAATTGGATGCTAAAATCACACTTTTTGCGGAGGATACAAGTATTTTCATTACAGGAAAGGATGATGACAGCCTTAAAGAAAAGCTAACATCAGCTTAGAAAAAGTATTAAAGTGGTTTAAAGTCAATAGTTTGCTTGTAAATGAAGAGAAAACAATAGCACTCAATTTCCAGCACAAGGCTTGTAGAAAAGTGGGAAATCCTTGCATCTCAATTGGTGCCAGTTTGGTAAATTTTGAGCATGAAAGTAAATGTTTAGGTTTATGGGTAGACAAAAATTTAAGCTGGGACAAAAATATTTAAAAGTTAGCAGTGAAGCTGAGCCAAACCTGCTTTGTTTCTACATCAGCTGAGAACTCGAGTAACATCTAAGGTGCTCAGAACATGTTACTTTGCTTGTTTTCATTCTCTTCTATCATATAGTCTAATACTATGGGGTTATGCTAGTAACAGTAAGATAATATTTAAGCTACAGAAGAAGGCATTAAGAATTATGGTGCAGGAATCATTTCAGCAATTGCAATATCTTGATTCTTCCAAGTTTACATATGAAGCAATCATTAATTTATATGAAGGCTAATAATGCAAATTATGTCAAAAATGCTGAAATACACGCTCATAACACACATAATAGACATAAATTACACACCTATTTTCATAAAACTAAGCTGTTTGAGACTTATGTCAAATATATGGGTGTAAAATTACATAACAACTTGTCAAGTCAATTAAAAGACATACCCTCTGTAAATCTACTCGGTTAGGGAATATTTTGAATATAATTCAGGTAAAGTTGCGTGCAATGCACTAAACTAATTTATTCTTTTGAAAGTAATGAGTTGGTAATTCAAACACAAACATCACTCAAAATATCCTTACTTGGACATGTTTCGGAGAAAGGTTTGTCTCCATCGTCAGCAGTTATCCGACTGGTTGGATCTGTGGTTTGCTGAAGTGAGCTGGTTGTCTGTGGTGGCATCTGTTGACTGTGGGATGAACTTCCAAAGAGAGTTTTCAGGCGGCAATTCAAAATTTAAAGTATACTGTTTGTTTTTTTATAATTAGCAACATTTCCCAAACATCGAGTTCAGCTGCATAACTGGCTGGCTTTAATAGTTTTATATTTGGTACAATTTCATGATTGGTAGACCAGAAATGGTGGGCTATTGCTGATTTTTCTATTTGTTTGTATTTCACACATCTCATATGATCTTGTAATCTAATTTGTAAACTTCTTTTGGTTTTTCCTGTAATCTAATTTGTAAACTTATTTTGGTTTTTCCTATATAGAACTTATTGCAGTCTGAGCAGTTGATTTTGTATGTACATGATTTTCTGTTTTCAGGTACTGGGTCCTTCAGGTTGTTGCATAATAAGTTTTTTAAACTGAATTCAGTTGACTTATTTGATGTCACATCATTATTCCCAAGCATTCCAACAGAAAAATTACAGACAATTATAAAAAAAATGGCTAACTACAACGGAAATGTAAACAGTAGAAGCTGAAGAATACATTTCATTAACAAAATAATGCATTGAACAAAATTGCTTCAGCTTTAATGGGAAATACTACAAACAGAGATCAGGGTTATCAATGGAGAATCCAGTTTTCCCCTTTTTGGAAAATTTATTTATGAGTGCATTTGAAACACAAATTAAAAGGGCCTTCCCATGGATATTCAAGGTTTGTTATAGATATGATGACATCTTTGCAATAGTTCCAAATAAACATTTAGATGATGCATTAAAATCACTCAGTCTGCAAGAAAAGACTATCACATTCACAATAGAAAAGGAAATCAATGTTCAACTTTCTTTCCTGGACTTAAATATCATCAGGAATGGCACAAAAATAAAATTTGGAATTTACAGGAAGCCAACACAGTAAGAAAATTACATAACAAATCGTAGTTATAACCCAGTTATACATAAACATGCAATAAAAAACAATCTTACACACAGACTAGTCAGCATATCCATGGATAAAGCAGAGTACCTCTAGGAACTAAAAGTCATACTTCACTTAGCAGAAGAAAAAGGGTACAACAAAGGTCTGGTGTTAAGAAAATTAAAACAGCTAAATTAAAGAAAACCATTAAGAAAGCAACCATATTTACAAAAGAAAAAGAAAGCGACATCATACTCAGTGCATTCACATACCACCCAAAGACATTTAATAAATTCAAAAAGATTTTTAAGAAACTAAGTATCAGCTTGGCACCTATTAATAGATACTTTTCAAATTGCTAAATTCAAAAACAAAAGATGAAATCCAACCAATTAACAGATCTGGAATATACCAAATAAATTGTAAGAATTGTGAAAAATGCTACTTAGGTCAAACTAAAAGAAACCTAAAAACCAGAGTCAAAGAGCACTTTAGAAATGTCAAAATGAAACAAGAAGATAAGTCAGCTGTAGCATTTCCTTTTTGGAACAAAAACCATGATATTGATTCACATCCAAAATTACTAAAAGGAGTGATAAACCAAAATAAACTGACAACATGAGAGAACATACTCATTTGGAAAAATAAGGACCACGTAATGAACTTTGAAATCCTGCCAGTAGATATTTGATAAAGAAGTTCATAGTTCCATCACCAGAGAGAAGAGAGCAGATGGCAACAGATAATTGGAGAGATGTTGATAATGTATGGAATGGCTTCCGAAACTAGTCCCTCAAAAATATAAAAATGTAAGTGGCGAAATGTCAAGAAAACCCACTATAAATAGCTTTTTTTCCCCTTCAATTAGTGTCAGTATCAGAATAAATACATTGTGTTATATGATTGTGCACATTGTATTAATACTGCCTAGTGTAAACAGTAATTTGTGTAAGTTAGTGGTAATCTCCCTCCCCCCCACATTTATCATGCCTTTAACTGCAATGGTCATATTGTCGGCCTTTTTGGAACATATCGTAAATGTTGGTTTGCAGTTACTTTAGATTTTAACCGTTAGATCATGCACACTTTTGCACTCATTCATATTTCCAGATGAGGAATCATCTTGGTTAGAGAAAAATCCCCATCCCCAGCTGGGAATTGAACCCAGGACCCCTCGCACACCAGGCAGGTGCACTACAAACTGAGTTACGTGAGCAGCCTGGTAATATTGATGTTGTAAAAAGTTATAAAAATAGATTATAAATATTGTGCAATACTTTTCTAAATATTTTGACATGCCTGTAATTCTGTATGAATTCCTTGGCTAATAAATACACACACACACACACACACACACGCACACGCGCACATGCACACACATGCACACATGGGTACATGCACACACACACACACACACATGCACACATGGGTACATGCACACACACACACACACACCATACACACCCACACATGCACACATGGGTACATGCACACACACACACACACACACACACACACACACACACACACACACACACACACACACACACACACACAGTCATCAGGTGGTATAGTAGAATCAGTTGGTTCACTGAATATATTATCCACCTTTACCTTATCATTATCTTTCTCTAACTATTGTAATGCTTCCTGCGTGGATAAGCCTTTAAAATAAACAAATAAAATAGCACACTAAAAAGTAAAACCATATTAAAGAAGTAACAATTTTGTTCATTTCTTTGTATGCATTTCAGTACATTCATGTTATGAAACAAGTTTGAGGGATACATCTTTAATTATACCAATTGCTATTCCTAATGCTGTATGGTACCCTATAGCACCACTTAAGTTTTTATAGCCTCATATTCCAAATTAAAAAAAAATGAATGGCGCTTTTAATTGCTATTGTATCTTTCGTTGTTTCTGTTAGGAACAGACTGGATCTGTTCTTGACACAAGGGATTTACTGAATACCACGAAACTGTAGCCAAGCTTATGTTGGCACCATTAAATATAGTATAAAAACCTGAATTAAAGAACGTAAAAGTAACTGCTAGCTAGGATACTGGAAAAATCAGCAGTAGCCGAGCATGCATTGCTAATGGGCCATGACATCAAGTTTGATGAGATTGAAGTCTAAACAACACAACCTATTAGCATGCACAACTGTATCAAGAAGCCATTGAGATTTGCAAACACTAAAACAATTTTAATAGGAATGAGGAAGTAAGACACACATACAAAGCTTGGGTGCTGTTGCTAGATAATGTAAAATGAAAACCGGAGAACCAATTGGATTAATAATGTAGCAGTTTCTTCAGCCACACAGTGATTGGCGTAGGAAATAAGGTTCTGTTCCTCCCACTCATTTATAGTGTGGGTGTTCCACAAAGTGCCAGTCTAGTTGTAAACCAGCCAAGACTGACCTCCTCTGAAAGTACCCAGTGAAGTTATGGATGAAACACCAGACAGTAATTTGACTGGACCATGATCTGCAAGCTCGGAAACTATGTTCTATTGGATCAATGCCAGCCGTGAAAGCCTAGGCATAATTCTGTTTTTGTTTGTCCTTTATTAATTTTATATTGATTATTTATAACAGTCATTTGTAAGGTTTACTATGCATTCTATTTGTTTAATTAACCCATAATTACTGTATCAGATATGTAAAATGTTACTTTGTACAGCAATATACAGAACTTCAGTTGTCATCTGTTTTTGTGTGTCCTCATATTATATACAAATCCAGTCTCCAGTGATTGCAAAGTTTAACAGACTTCTACAATTTTTATTGTTATATGCTAGAACCACACACAAAAGATTGAGCTATGGTGTTGTTATAAATTAATATAAATTATATACTTCTTCTCATAGGTTCTTCATTCCTGTAAGATAAGGATAATATTTAACATAGATTATTGAAATAAGTAACATTCTGAAAGTCGTACACACAGATTACACATATTATGGCAGATGTATTAATGCAGTCCAGTATATATGAAAAAGCTAATTTTCCAGGAAATTCTCTTATTTCATAAAATTCAGTGAATTTGATAAGATTTCATCGCTAAAGCAGTCAATAGCTTTTGAAAGATCTACATTTTGTATTGGTTTTGCAAGGATATGCCTACACTGCATAGAGTTGAAAGTGAAGAAAAGTGTGACATTACAATTTATTGTTGCAGAATCAGTTATCAAAAGGAGATGAGGGATTAATATTGCCAGAACCAACAAGGTAAGACTGCTAGAGTCTCTGCATTGCTCTATGCCTTGATTCATTTTCTGCTTGGAGGTTAAAGTTTAGCTTAAACTTTTCTGATATTGACTCAAATTAAATTAAATAGATGTTATTATTTCAAAAGCTGACTAATTGGTTTTGTAGACTTAAAAGGCTTTTCATCATACAGTAATGCAGTTTTAAGAATATATTCTAAATTCATATTGTGACTATACAGTTTTAAGTACCACTTCACTATGTTCTCACTGTCACATCACTAACATGAACTAGTTTAACATTTCATAGTACTTTACATAGTTTTCACTGTCATGTAGCATTCTTTGCCACATAATTGTTTAATAAATTACCCATGACATAGCCACTTGTTCTGGGCAGTTTACCCTCTTGGCAGTTGAATACAAGACTGTTCTTATCTCTTGCACCAGTAGAACTTGCTTATAGAGCAGTGCCTTTTGTCACACCAGAAAATACTCATTCACTCATGAGAGTGTTCACTTATATAGCATGTGTGATCTTCCACAGAAATGCAGAAAGTTTTAGAGATGGAGAGAAGGGAAACTTTCAGCAGATTATGGTTATCTCTTTATAGCACCTTTAGCATTTACATGGGTGATAGCACTATCACCCAGCCAGTTACTTCTTTGGCTTATTGTACTGGTAACTTGAGTCCCATAGGTGAGATTCACATAGCTCTCTCTCCAGAGCAGGCCATCTCGAGCATCTCCATGATACGGGGCGAGCTGATCAAGATGGACTACCATCAGCTAGCCTCAGGATTGTCGGTGAATGTGGTACACCACATTGTTGATGTGGGTGATTATCATATGCAGACCTTTTCAGGTCAATAGTATCATACCAGACCACTCTCCTTGAATTTGGTTTATTTACTTCGCTGTTATAACATACCTTTATCCAATAACTTGCCAGTTTGGAACTCCTTGGGAGGATGAGTGTCTTCCAATCTGTTTAGTTCCTCAATGTAATAATGTTGCCAGCTGGTTAGCATCAGGCTGTGCCAAACAACACACCATATGAATGCATGTTAGTTGTTGCTTGGTCTGTACAGTACTGTACCCCAACTGATGGCCTGCACAGATGTCGCATTGCTAGCATTTTTCTACATTGCTTCAAAAATGCAATCAGTGGAGTAGATGACGTAGCTAAATATTTACATCCAGGTGCTTTTCAGTAGGGTCAGCATGGGTCTCCTTGAAGACAGCTCTTTAGTATGTGACACCCTACATCCAACTGGCATCAAAGAACAGAAAGCCATATAGGTGTAGGATAACTTTGAAGGTCTGCCCCTGCCAAGGGAAAACCCCAGATAAGCTTTCTCATTCTAGGACGGGGATTCCACGAGATGGTTTGTACTTCATATCACCTGACCATTGTTTTTTATAGCCCCTGCAACTTATCTTGGATGGTGATGGTCATTAAGGCTCCATGTGTGCCAGCCCACAGCAAGCACAATGCCAAATTCATCAATAGGTGATTCTATTTCCAGTAGTGGTGTTCAACATGAATCTAAAATGAGATGTTGAGTTGTCGATGTGCTCATAATCATGCCTGAATTGAGTAGTTTTTCTAATCCTTGCATTGCATCTGCTCCTATTCTCTTTAAGCTCTCCAGGCAGCCCACAATTTCAGCACATTAAACCTCCTGCCATCCGTTCTGTGAGGTTAGATTGTTGTGGTTGTCACTGCTGCTACAGCTCTTGACTGACAATGGGTGGTTGGGTCTCTGGAACATGATCTTTGTTCAAAGTATAAACTTGAAAGAAGCGTAGGGACAGTGAAGCACAAACTAGTACAAAATTGAATCGAGAATATATTGACACATTGCTTCACTCACACTGTTTATTCACAGGACATGTTTCAAGAGCTCTTGCTCCTATCCTCAGCTGATACTCGACTAGAAATATTAACATCAGAACTAAAGAACATATGAGAAACATTAAAAATGGTGAAACAGAAAAATCAGCAGTGGCTTTTCATTTTTTGAATACTAGACATGACATCAATTTGGAAACATCTCTAATAAAATACGTTAATCACCCCATAGACCTTTCCGTATGGGAAAAAATCTTCATTAACAAAAATCGTCATAGAGTCATGAATTTTGAAACTCCACCACCGGACATCTTTGACAAGTATATCATGCCATCTATTGACAATACGGAGAAAGAAGAAACCACTACAACTTGCACTAGTCGAGTATCAGCTGAGGATAGGAGCAAGAGCTCTTGAAACATGTCCTGTGAATAAACAGTGTGAGTGAAGCAATGTGTCAATATATTCTCGATTCAATTTTGTACTAATGATCTTTGTTGTTTCCATGCATAGGACAGCTGTTAAAAGATCAATGTTACAATGTTCTGTCAGGAGAGACTGTTATTGCACCTCCCAGTCTCTTATCTTGCTGATGAACGTGTGTAACTGCTTATGCTTAAAGATGTGATAATACTCTGTCAGAATCAGTGTACTAGCAGCTTCACCTCTGGCAAATTCTTGTAGATTATTTTTCGGTTGTTGCACTCCTGCCTTCAGCTGGTGCCAACAAGCAGTGGCATGGCAATATTCTCCATAATATCGCTCCAACAGATTTATCAGATTGTTGACCGAGCCTCCAGCAGGAAGGTGTTAAGAATTTCTACTGCTTGCCCTTGTAGGGCAGCCCAAGCTTTGTCAACTTGTCTGCCACTGTCCATCCATTATGGTTATCAATAACCTTAAACACTGCCCAGATCTAGGTTCTGTCGAATTTACTGTTTTTGCATTAGACAATCTCATAATCATGGGACATCATACTTTGGATGCATATTGTTGTGTCTAACTTCAGCAGTGGCTTGAGCGTCGTGATATGTGATACCACTGAGAGTAGTGAGTTCCAAGGTGCATAACCAATATACTTCCTCTTAGCCAGCCAACCAACCGTCGAAGAGTTAACATGTGTGTTTTTGCTGAGAGCATTTTGTGTGAGGCAGCACTCCTCTGGCCAGTATGAACCCAAGGTAATGTTTCTATTTGCTGTGTTTTTAAATTCATATATTTGGTTGAACATGGTTTAAATTCTGTTTTGCTAAAGTACCTAAAATCCTGACCTTCCTGCCAAGCACATTTTGATTATCCATCCGAGCTAATTCCCCCCCTCCCTCCCCCATGTCTGTCCTTGGCATAACCTGTTGCTAGCAATTCTGAATCTTTGGCCATCGTGGCCTATGGACGTGACAATTTGTTGATCCTTAGGTCGTAGTACAACTCTTCCACTGTGGTATGCATCATTTCTTCTTTTCCTACATTTATTGGACTAATTTTTTTCATGCCAATCTAGGTGAGCTTTAACTGCAGCCTCTATCATCTTGTTTTCCTTTGCTGTGTATTAATTTTCTTGCTGATATAGTCTCTCTACTGCCACATTAATTTTACCTTTATGTCAACATAAAGTTTTACTCCTTTGCAATATCATGCTTAAGTGTTTCACTGTTACATTCAAGGGCAGATTTAGAATTTCTATTTAAAATATTTAGGCTTTGAGGTATAAAAGATTTGGAAGTTTGTATTCTAAAAACAAAATAAAAAAATACTACATCTAGTACTAATGTTAGAGCCACTAAATAAACAGTATTACAGTAGGAAAATATACTAAAATAGTTGTGAATAAGCAGTGCATTAGGAAAAGATCATAATATATTTATTTCAAGTTTCAAGATCAAAGTTGAATTTTGCAAATATCAAGGACTTCGTAAAGTGTGAAAAAAAAAACATCTCTCTGCATACATTTTTATATAAATGTGAAAGTGTATGTTTGTTGTTTTCTACCAAATATATTTATCACACATGCAATCACTAATGTGATGCATTCAACTTTATCACTTCACCTTCCTTGTGTGATAGCAGCGTAAAGAAATATGTGCACAGTAGCCCCTACTTCCATATGATTCATCCACTGGGGAGTCGAGTACAAGACCTCTCCAATCTACGAGGGTTATTTGATAAGTCTGGTAAATTTCCATGAAGGGATGGAAACTTTGTTGCAGCTTTGGGCATGGTAAGCTTGTTTATTCAAAAGATGGTACGAAAATTTGAATATGCTACAATATACATTGCTGACAGCCATCTGAATTGGTCAGTGTGATAGCTGCAATTGAAAATGGAGGTGGGAAAAAAAAAAACATGAGTTTCATGCTGTTATTAAACATTCTCATTTGAAAGGCTGGACCATCGCACAAGTTAAAACTGAATTGAATGAAGTTCATGCGGACTCTGCACCAACATTGCAAATCATTTACTTTTGGATCAATGAATTTAAATGTGGTCATAGAAGTACCGAAGATGAATCGCACTCTGGTCGCCCAATTGA
Source organism: Mantis religiosa (assembly GCA_030765055.1). Classification (NCBI taxonomy): domain Eukaryota; kingdom Metazoa; phylum Arthropoda; class Insecta; order Mantodea; family Mantidae; genus Mantis; species Mantis religiosa. The sequence continues at coordinate 220,477,818 of CM060952.1, read as the reverse complement.
GGTCACCACACAGGACACCATTGAAAAAACCACGATCTGGTTACAGAAGACCACCGAATCAAAGTTCTTGAGATTGCTGAGGCTGTAGGCATCTGAGGTGAGTGAGTGCACAATATCCTGCAATAAAAAGCTGTGTGCTAAATGAGTGCCACAATTGATCACAGTCGACCGAAAGCGCAACCGGAAGAACACTTCTACAGAGTGTCTGGCAGTGTTTAATCGCATTCTGCAAAAATTTTTGCACTGATTTGTGACTGTGGATGAAACTTGGATCCATCATTACACACCAGAGTCAAAACAGCAGCCGAAACAACCATTGGATCATTTGCAACATGAGTTGGCTGAAAAGAGACGGAGATTGAAATGCAAAAAAGTGCTCTTTCACCTGAATAATGCACCATTGCACACATCAGCAATTGCAATGGCCAAAGTGCATGAGTTGGTTTTGAGTTGGTTCCTCATCCTCCTTATTCACCAGACTTAGCCCCAAGTGTCATCTTTCTGTTCCCAACTTGCAAATTTGGCTTGGTCGTAAGAAATTTTCCTCAAATGAAGAAATGATAATCGCCGTCAATGAGTATTTTGCAGAACATGACAGAACCTACTTTTCTGACAGGATGAAAAAGCTGGAACATCGATGGACCTAGTGTATAACCATCAATGGAGACTATATTGAGAAATAAGGTGAGATGTTCACAGCAACAAGAAAAAATATTCTTGGTTTTTTACTATACTCATCAAGCGATCCTCGTACAATACCACTCGCAGAATGCCAGTGCAGCTGACACAAAATCACTTAGACAGCCTCTCAGCCTCATACAAGAATGTTGATGATGCAAACAACTAACTACTCTTTCCCCAGTCAGCAATGAAACTTCATACAGAAAATTTACATATCATCCCAGAGCTACACACCTTTACCAAAAAGTCTTCAAAGAGCACAATATTACTTTGGCCCCACAGAACAAATTTAGTGTACAACACCTTTTGTAATCACATAATACAAAGGAGATACCCACAGGCAAAAGATCAGGTGTGTACCGGATAAACTGCAAAGACTGTGGCAACTTTTACATTGGGAAAACAAAAAGGAACTTGAACATTAGGCTTAAAGAGCATTTTAGGAACATCAGGAACAAAGAAATAGATAAATGTGTGGTAGCATACCATTTTTGAAAGGAGAATCATGATATAGAACGAGTAATTCACTTATTAAAAGGTGTCCAAGGTCCGGCTGCATTAAACACATGGGAAAAAATCTTCATAAAGAAATATGAAAGAAAATTGTTTAATTTCGACACTACCTTTGAAGAAAACCCAAACTTCAAGTTCATCAAGATACCAACAGAGACGCACCAATTGCCTCCAATGAGTTCACCAAACCAAAGTCCATTCGTCAACAACAGCTGATGATGTTAAGAAGATCCTAATGAAACACGTTCTAGGTAAATACTAGCAATAAGTGGAGCATTGAGTATTAGTTTGACTCAAAATTAGAATAATTTTGTGCTACATTGTATCATAGACCTTACACATTGGAATTACCTACTTTATTAATTAATATTACTTCTTAAAAAGTCATGTGCTGTCTGTGCCATTATTTTAATAGGATATTTCTAAAGCGTTTTACACATGGGAGTGTAATTTGATGCAAACTTCTCAGTATGCCTTCCTTTTATTTTTATGTGGCTGGTTCTTTATGTTTCTGGATCTATATTTTATGTGCAGATTCAATCTGAGCAGAAATGTTTACAGTTCCCCATAATTTAAATTTGTGGTCCTTTGTAAGTGAAGTGCACTTGCCTCATGCTTTGCAATTCGTTCCTCAAATGTTTTTGATCCTTACAACCAATTGTCGTTCACAGGCCTTCACCACCATATAACAAACAGTAAAAACAAGAGACACTTTGTTTCTCCTCACTTGCAGTTTGGTACAATTTCTTACTAAACTAAATGTTACAGAAAGTCCTCTGGTTTTTGCTTTCTTGTTGCGTAACATAAAATTATTCGGTTGATGTACACCTAACATATAATTTCAAATTTTATTCTACATTTAATGAATGAAAATAGCCTTTTAATAAATAATCCACTTTATTCATTTTAAAGCTACACTCTTGGTCTACCAAACAATTAAGTTTCTAACAACAATCACATGAATGCTATATTCATGCAATGGGCCATAACTAGCTGGCACCAAGAGTTGTTGTGTCAGATATATGAAGAGCAGAGTAGGGGAGCGAGGATACTATAGACACATTACTGGCAAAGTGTGTAGAGAAGTGAGGACTGACTGTGGACCTGTATAACCTGATCCGACTTTCTGCTTCGTGAAAAGGTGACTGGTGCAGTTGTCATGTACAACATTGCGGTTTGGAAGCTTCAGTAACAGTTAAGAATTGTGAGTATTAAATTATTACATGGAGTGATTATTATAATTGAATAAAATAAAAAATAATTGTTCTTCAGATTAAAAGATGCATATAAGCTGTGTGATATTATTGGGGAACTCGATCCTTCTGGCCCTTGATGACAGTCCACCCCTGATCTTCAGCAAGAAGATTATTATACCACTGATGTTCACCGCAGTTGTGAATGAGACATGTAGACATCAAAATGTCAATAGTCCACAGCCTATCTGCCCGGAAGAATCTATTAGTAATTACTCTAACTCAAGCTGTGAGAGCTTACGGTTAATCGGTTTGTTCACAAACCAATCTTAAAATGTATAACCTGTCATGTTATCATGCTAATACAATATCTGCTTTGATAAAAAACTCACTCTCCAGTAAAAATCCTGATTCTTCCCAACTGACATGTTACAGAAAAGGCAACTTACCTTTTTCTTTAGAGACCTATAACCCACCATTTTGAGGAGTCTTGCCAAATAGATTTTATATTGATTTTAGATCACCCAAGTCTACTCTTAGTATCCCCAGAAACTTGAATTTTGTGCATTTTGTGAAGGAAAGTTCAGTTTTGATGCACCAATATTACTCACTGCTTTCTGTGAGAAAAAAATTATTTTGGTCATTTGATTTTCCTATAGTTGAAGCCTAATGTTCTCAGAGTACTTAAGTTGAAAGAAGTGGTACCTTTTTAACATACTGTCACATCGGCTATTTTATTTCTGCCGTAAGAAAATAACATACATTCAAGAACACCTACTGGCTGACTTCATGGAGCAGGAAGCATGTTACCATGAGATATTAACAGACTTTCAAGGATAGCTGATATCAGGAAGCAGCTATTATTGCAACTAAGTATGTAAAAGAGCTTTGGCGATTGCAATTCCAAAAAGATTACTGTGCTCATCAGAAATGTAGAACCCGATGCATGGGTGAGAGTCAATATATTGTCGCCCTGGCGGTAGACTCGCGAAGCCGAAGACGGTGGAGATTCGGAAAACATCGGAACCAATCGTAAACGGTAGCGACAGACAGTTGAATGTAGAGTTGGAAAAATAAACAGTTTAAGGTTAGCTAGCAAACTATAATGGTGATGAATGTATTTGCTAGGAAAATAAAGTGTAGTTTTTGTGTTTCGTAACCTCGTTTTATTATTTCACGAACCCACAAAGTCACAACTGGTGTCAGGAAGCGGGATAACAACATCACCGAACATTATGGCCATGGAATCGGCATTGGAAATGCTTTTGCAGAAGATGAACGAATTAACAGCGAAGTCGGAAGCAGCAAATAACAACTTGGCCGCGAAGATGAACGAGTTAACAACAAAAACAGAAGCGGCAAATAACAACCTGGCCGCAGAGTTGAAAGAAATAAAGACCGAATTGACCACAGAAATGAAGGCAGCGAACGACAGTCTGGCCACGGAAATGAAGGAGGCGAACGAGGTCCTCGCCGCCAAATTTGAGGAACAGTTGGCCGGCGTGAGGGATGACGTGACGGAGCTGGGCAAGCGGATGGGCCAAGTGGACGAGCGCGTCGAGGACCTGGCGAACCGCTTCAATGACCTAAAGGAAAAGGCCGACAATAACGCCAAGTCCCTGAACGCCATGGTTGAAGACGTCGAAGACCTCGCGAACCGCGTAAACAACCTGGAGGGAAAGGCCGACAGCAGCGTCAAGTCCCTGAACGCCATGGTGGAGGACGTCGTCGGCAGGAGACTGAAGGATTTGAAGGCTGACGCGCCGGGACGCGACACAACATCTGCGCGCGTCAAACCTCCCAAGTATGACGGCGCGTCAACGTTTGAAGTCTTCCGCCGCCAGTTCGACACAGTGGCCAAGCACAACAAATGGTCACCAGAAGAGGAGGCCACACAGTAATTAGCCAGCCTCCAGGGACGGGCCGCGGAAGTCCTGAACGCGGTGCAGACAACGGCGGCGCCCAAGGACATCTGGGAGGCCCTGGAGAATAGTTTCGGAAATCACCGCTTAGCCGCAGCGTACCGCAGCCAGCTAAAGGCAACGTCACAGCAGCCAGGGGAGACGCTGCAGGAGTTCGCCCTGGCAGTTGAACAACTGGCAAGCAAGGCCCTGGTCGACCTCCCACCAGAGTCCGTGTCCCGGGAAGCTGCCTACACCTTCGTTGACGGGGTACGGGACACGGAGATTCGTCAGCGCCTAATGCTCGGCGATTATAAAAACATCCACGAGGCGCTGACAGCGGCATTAAGGATGGAGGCGGCCAAGGTAGCATCTATCCCGACGTCGAGAACGAGGAGTGTCCGCTACGCCGGAGACAGAAGACCAGCAGTGGGACGCCGGCGAACACCTAGTGGCCTGTGTTGGGGGTGTGGACAGCCCGGGCACTTGCAGAGAGACTGCCCACATAAGGAAGAGCAGCCGTAAAACCAGTAAGGGCCGTCGTGGAGAGGGGCACGTCGGCACCATCACCACCATCCCCTCGAATGACACTGCGCGCCGTCAGCCGGCGTATGGGTAGGAGGAAAGCCGTGCCGCGTGCTAGTGGACACTGGAGCAGCCGTGACCATCATCAGACCTGACGTGGCAAATGGTTTTCCGACGAGGAAGCCGAGCCGACCATACGAGCTTGTGACGGCATCGGGCGACACCATGCCTGTGGAGGAGGCCCTGCTTGAGTTGACCTTTGGTTGGAGTGCCGTGCTTGTGTGGGTGTTCGTCGCGAAGGTGGCTGAGGAGGTGATTCTGGGACTGGATGCCCTCAGGAGCCACGAGGCGACGGTCGATGTCGGCAGGAAGGTCCTACGGCTCAACGGAGAAGAGGTTATACTCCGTCAAACTGAAGAGCGCCTTGGAATTGGCAGCGTCGTCTTGAGCGAAGATGTGGTTGTCCACGCGAGGAGCTAAGTGATAGTGACGACGCGACCGGAAGGCCAGACAGCAGGTGGGGTTCAGAGGCTGCAGGAGTACGACTTCACCTCGGAACATCGCAGAGGGAAGAGTCACGGTAACGCGGACGCTATGTCCCGAAGACCCTGTCCAAAAGTGCGGCCAATGCACAAGAGTGGAGGAGAAGGAGCGTGCCGCAGCAGTTCGAGTAGTCACGGCAATGCCTGCGGATGGCTGGGATAGCGCAGGCCTGAGGAGGGAGCAGCTGGCGGACGCAGACTTGGGGCCACACTTGAGGGATGTGGAGAACCTGGTGGACCACCTCCACGACATGCACGAGATGGCTCGCCAGAACATCCAGAAGGCGAGCGACCGCATGAAAACCCGAGACGACAGGCAAGCCAACAGCCAAGGGTTCCAGCAAGGTGACCTGGTCTGATTGTACCGCCCGACCCGAACCAAGGGACGCTGCCCGAAGCTTCAGCAGCCATGGCAAGGACCGTACCGTGTGGTGAAGAGGATTAACGACGTGGTCTACCGCATCCAGAAGGTGCCCCGTGGAAAGATGGTGGTACACCTGGATCGCCTGGCCCGCTACAAAGGCGTTGTTCGGGACGACCAGCCTTGAGGAGGGAGCAGTGTCGCCCTGGCGGTAGACTCGCGAAGCCGAAGCCGGTGGAGATTCGGAAAACTTCGGAACCAATCGTTACCGGTAGCGACAGACAGTTGAATGTAGAGTTGGAAAAATAAACAGTTTAAGGTTAGCTAGCAAACTGTAATGGTGACGAATGTATTTGCTAGGAAAATAAAGTGTAGTTTTTGTGTTTCGTAACCTCGTTTTATTATTTCACGAACCCACAAGGTCACAATATGTACAGTTAGTAAATAGTAAACAGAGTGGGAAGAGTAGTGTGTTATTTCGAGGTGAGTGTGATACATTCCAAGCTCTGTGGTAGGGGTCGGTGGGTCGTGTATGGGCAGTAAGGGGTTCACGGGTCAGTAAAACAGGCTTTGGGTGGGGGATCATCGAGCTATGGTACTAGCAGCAAAGCAGTGTATGTGTGGACATCAGAGTTTTGTTCTGAATTGGAGTGTATCTCGCGTTGGAGGTATACCTGTGTGTAGGTCAGAAATACTACAGCAACAGAAAGGGTGCTTATGACAGAGACTTAAAGGAACATTGTAGAAACATTTCAAAGCATTGTTATTTATAACACAGCTAATTAATTTAAATAAAAGATTAATACTTCAGTTGATACCAGCACATTGTGGAATATATGGTAATGAAAGAGCTGATGTTCTAGCCCAAAAAAAAACAGTAAAAGTTGATCGCTTACCACGGGCTCGCACGTTCCCAACTCCGTCCTGGCCTCGACGTCGTGATCGGCGTCCGTTGGATTTAGCAGTCTCACCGGCACCTCCTCTCGGCACGGCAGCAGTGCCCTGGCTACACATAGTCCGTGCACAGGCGTCTTGTGGTCCAGCATCATGTTCTTTGTCCGGTGGCCTTCCAGTCGCGCCGTCACCACCACCTGGCTCCTCGCGGTGACAACCACGTCTTCGTCCAAGACGAGATTGCAAATTCCAAGGCGCTCTTCTGGTTGACGGAGTATAACCTCTTCTCCGTGGAGCCACAGGACCTTCTTGCCGACGTCGACCGTCGCCTCATGGTTCCTGAGGGCATCCAGTCCCAGAATCACCTCCTCAGCCACCTTCGCGACGAACTCCTACAGACGCACGGCACTCCGTCCCAAGGTGAGCTCCAGCAGGGCCTCCTCCACAGGCAAGGTGTCGCCCGATGCCGTGACAAGTTGGTTTGGTCGGCTCGGCTTCCTTGTCGGCAAACCCTTCGCCACGTCAGGTCTGATGATGGTCACGGCCGCCCCGGTGTCCACCAGCACGCGGCACGGCTTTCCTCTTACCCAACCGTCCGCGATGAGGCTGTCATCCATACGCCGGCTGACGGTGCTCAGTGTCACTCGAGGGGATGGTGGTGATGGCGCCGACGTGCCCCTCTCCACGACGGCTCTTACTCGTTTTCCGGCTGCTCTTCCTGTTGTGGGCAGTCTGCAGGTGTCCGGGCTGTCCACCTCACTAACACAGGCCACTAGGTGTTCGCCGGTGTCCCTCAGCTGGTCTTCTGTCTCCGGCGTAGCGGACACTCCTCGTTCTCGACGTCGGGATAGATGTTACCTTGACTGCCTCCATCCTTAATGCCGCTGTCAGCGCGTCGTGTATGGTTTTATAATCGCCGAGCATTAGGCGTTGACGAATCTCCGTGTCCCGTACCCCGTCGACAAAGTTGTTGGCGGCTTCCTGGGATTTTTTATATTTTTATTTTATCTTATTTTATTTTTATTCTACATTCTTATGTTCCGATTACTTGAATCTATATCGGAACCTAAATTAACATTCTAACATTTTGTCTTTATCTTTACATTTAATTTAACTTTGATTATAACTTTGTAGACAAATTATATCTAATTAACTGCTTAACTTTGCAGTTGCCTAACCTATCAGTCATCATTGCTTCTTGATGACTGAACCTAACCTAAGTGTAGATTGAACATTTATGCGTTTGTTTATGTTTTAATATATTGCTGTCAAGTCTCGAATTTATACTCTTCCATTAGGAGTTCCTTCTATTTATGTTTCCAATCCTGTGATATTTTGTAGCCCGATGCTTTCCTCAAGTTCCTCATCTATGTCATCTAAATCTGCCAATGTTTGCTCAAATATAGGACTTAGGTCTCTTTGCTGCTCCTGTCTTTCGATTAGCCTTATGGATCTTCTTACTGGTACCAATGTGGCAGTTCTCTCAGGTTGCCTATGTGTGCGATCCCTAGATAGGGTGTACTCTTTCCATGCCTTTGATGATATATAGTTCGTTAGTTCATCAAGTTTCTTAAAATCCACCTCGTTTCTTACAATTGTCCAAGTGTTTTTGCCTTGAAGCTCCTGTCTTAACTCGCCGACTTGATTGCCATGTATTCCACACTCAAAAGTTTGATGTTCTGGTGTATCATCTATCGTATCCTGGGATACGAACTCCAGTGGCAGGTCAACCAAGGCCTTGCTAGCCAACTGCTCAATCGCCATGGCGGACTCCTGCAGCGTCTCCCCCGGCTGCTGTGACCTTGCCTTTAGCTGGCTGCGGTATGCTGCGGCTAAGGGGTGGTTCCCGAAACGGTTCTCCAGGGCCTGCCAGATGTCCTTGGGCGCCGCCGTCGTCTGCACCGCGTTTAGGACTCCGCGGCCCGTCCCTGGAGGCTGGCTATTAACTGTGTGGCCTCCTCCGGTGACCATCTGTTGTGCTTGGCCACTGTGTCGAACTGGCGGCGGAAGACCTCAAATGTTGACGCGCCGTCATATTTCGGAGGTTTGACGCGCGCCGATTTTGTGTCGCGTCCCGGTGCGTCGGCCTTCAAATCCTTCAACCTCCTGCCGACGACGTCCTCCACCATGGTGCTCAGGCGCTTGACGCTGCTGTCGGCCTTTCCCTCCAGGTTGTTTACGCGGTTCGCGAGGTCTTCGACGTCGTCAACCATGGCGTTCAGGGACTTGGCGTTATTGTCGGCCTTTTCCTCTAGGTCATTGAAGCGGTTCGCCAGGTCCTCGACGCGCTCGTCCACTTGGGCCATCCGCTTGCCCAGCTCCGTCACGTTAATCCTCACGCCGGCCAACTGTTCTTCAAATTTGGCGGCGAGAGCCTCGTTCGCCACCATTTCCGTGGTCAGTTCGGCCTTTTTTGTGGTCATTGTCGTGGCCAAGTTGTTTGCCGTTTCCGTCTTCGTTGTTAATTCGGCCTTCATTTCTTCCATCTTCTCGGTGATGTTGCCGTTGGCCGTCTTCATTTCTGTCAGTTCCGCCTTCATTTCCGCCTTCATTTCCATTATCTTCTCCAAAATCTTTTCCAATGCCGCGTCCATGGTTGTAATGTTCGGTGATGTTGTAGTCCCGCTTCCTGACACCAGTGTGACTTTGTGGGTTCGTGAAATGAAAAGTCCAATTGCATCACTCAAAAATGTTCTTTATTTCCACCTACTTACAGTTAAACTCTTGCCAATTACACAGAATTACGTAATGCACACAATTACGATTCACCAGTTCGTCTGTTACAATTTCACTTGCACTCGTAATTACGTAGAATCCTCCGATGCACTCACACAGTCTTCTCGTCGTACACTAGCACTGCATTCTTACGCCAAGAACTGACTAATTCCCAGCCCGGCGTGTTGCTTATATAGGGTCAGCTGTCCGATCGAGAATGTTCTGGATTAGATAAAATATCCCGTAAGTTCGAGAAATCAAGGGCAGCGGAAAGAGACGGCACGGTAATGTTTTTTTTTCCAGCCACCCCACGTTACCGCTATAAGATGAATGAGGGGACGGGTCCGAGCGCCTCCGTCTCTTGCTGCTGCCATTAGCTGGTTCTATAGGGTGTTCCAACGTTCGGGTGACAATATGTATTTTGAACTTCTACACTTACCTTATGGTCTTCCTTTGATTTCTTGAAATATGTTATGATTTGCTGAGTATTCATTTTGAAAGGAAGCTTTGAGGTCACTGCTTGTTTTGCACTTTCTTTCAAGTCCTTAATTTCCCAGTCTTTGAACAACACTTTCAGACAGCTGTGATTTTATAATATCTAATAGTACTCATCACGACTCAAGATATTCTCTTTTTTTTCTTAAGTCTTTTTCTATTCTGTCGAAATGTGGACATATGTCTTATTCTTCTCCAGTAAAGCAATAAGAAAGAACATCATCACACTATTCTTTTTCTGACTAAAGTAAGAGTCTGAAAATAAATGAATAGTAGAAGGAGCATTATTGGACATCCTTTCTTCCAGTTCCAACAACGTTGCAACCTTTAGCAGATTCAGTTTCCAACCATGTATGCAAGCAATTGTGATCTTTGTTCTGGGTTTTAGATGGAATTATGCGTAGGTTATACAGCCACACCTTTCTTGCATAGAATACCTCGCTAGCAGAAAGTTTAGGCAGTGGTTGATTCTGCTGCATATCAAAACAAATAGTGGTTTCCTGGTTGTTTTCCTCTTTCAATAGCTGATAGTTTTGAATGCAGCTTGTGCAGTCTGTACATGGTTCTTAGTTCATTTTTCTTTTTGTCTTAATCTTCATCAGTTCCATTTTGCAGGTTGAGCATGTGTCAGTGTGTGGTGTACAGAATGAAAGATCTAAGAAGTTTTAAAATATACATTTATATTTTAAAAATGAGCAGACGGGAAGATTTCTTAATCTTCTTTCGTTGCAAAAGTTGGTCCACATTTTTCTGATAATAAGTTCTGGAGGTAAATATCCTCTCCTTTATTTTGCCCTTCCATAATGGCTTTCTGTTCATCTGTCTTGCTGTGCCCTTCTGTAATATTCCTGTTCTGTCACCTCCTCTGATTTCCTTTGGTGCATTCCCAGATAAGTGAAATTTTCTTGCCAGGAGAAATAATCTACATACCGTTTGACACTCCTGTGATTCCTAGGAAGCTTGCAGCACATACTGAAAATGCTCGGCTATCATTACTTCTCACACTGTATTTAATGCTAACAGTCTGCTTTCTATTGTTCCTTTAATATTGTGACTTTGTGGGTTCGTGAAATGAAAAGTCCAATTGCACCACTCAAAAATGTTCTTTATTTCCACCGACTTACAGTTGAACACTTGCCAACTACAAAGAATTACGTAATGCACACAATTACGATTCGCCAGTTCGTCCGTTACAGTTCCACTTGCACTCGCAATCACGTAAACTCCTCCGACGCATGTACACAGTCTTCTCGTCCGTACGCTAGAACGACGCTGCTTCGCTGCTCGCCAAGAACTGACTTTCCTCCAGCCCGACGTGCTGCTTATATAGGGTCAGCTGGCCAATCTAGAAGGTTCTGGATTAGATTAAATATCCCGTAAGTTCGAGAACTCAGGTGGAACGGAAGGAGACGGCACAGTGATGTTTCTCCAGCCAACCCTCGTTACCGCTATAAGACAAATGAGGGGGCGTGACGAACGCCTACCGTCTCCTGCTGCCGCCGGCCGGTTCTATAGGGAGTTCCGACGTTCGGATGACACTGCTCCCTCCTCAAAGCTGGTTGTCCCGAACAGCACCATCATAGCGTGCCAGGCGATCCAGGTGTACCACCAACATCTTCCTTCGGGGAACCTTCTGGATGCGGTAGACTACGTCGTTAATCCTCTTCACCACCCGGTACGGTCCTTGCCATGGCTGCTGGAGCTTCGGGCAGCGTCCCTTGGTCCGGGTAGGACGGTACAACCAGACCACATCACCTTGCTGGAACCCTTGACTGTTGGCTTGCCTGTCATATCTGGTCTTCATACGGTCGCTCGCCTTCTGGATGTTCTGGCGAGCCATCTCGTGCATGTCGTGGAGGTGGTCCACCAGGTTCTCCACATACTCGGTCACCGGCTGTTTCGCCTCCGGAGGGCTTCCAAAAGCCATTTCACAAGGGAGGCGTAACTCTCGGCCAAACATTAAGCTGGCTGGCGTCATTCCAGTTGTGTCGTGTGTAGACGAGCGGTACGCCAGCAAGAACAGTGGCACCTTGACGTCCCAGTCTCTCTGGTGGCTGGCCATGACCTTCCTCAGGTGTTCCTCTGAGGTCTTGATGTATCTTTCGACCATGCCATCCGACTGGGAATGTAGAGGCGTCGTGCGGGTCTTGTTCACCCCAAGCCTTTGTAGTGCCTCCTTCATTAGGTTGGTCTCAAAGTTGGTACCCTGGTCACTGTGTAGCTCTAACGGCACCCCAAATCGACAGAACACTTGCTCCACGAGGCAGTCTGTGATTGTCTTTGCCTCTTGGTTTGGGTTGGCATACACCTCCGGCCACTTGGTGAAGTAGTCCACGACCACCATTAGGTACTTGTTGCCTCGGTCGGAAACTGGGAACGGTCCAGCAATGTCAAAGGCGATCCGTTCGAATGGCGCTCCGACGTTGTACTGCTGCATGCGACCCCGGCTCCTAGTCTGGGGGCCACGACTCGCCGCGCACACGTGACACTGACGGCACAATCTATCAGCATCTGCTCGGAGTCTCAGCCAGTAGTAGCTCTGCCGTAGTTTGTCAATCGTTCGGTTCGCTCCCAGGTGTCCTCCTGAAGTACCAGCGTGCACTTCCTCTAGGACTTCCGGGACCTTACTCCGGGGAAGCACCAACTGTTCTCTCTGCGTCTTCCCATCGGGTGACTCCCATATCCGGAACAGCACGCCCTCTCTGGTCTTCAACGAGACCCATTGGGCCCAGTACGACTTGTAGGTGGCGCTCCTAGGTGCGATGTCCTCCCAGGTTGGTCTCGTCCCTGCCTCCACTTCCCTCAAGAGTAGCCCCAAGTCTGCGTCCGCCAGCTGCTCCCTCCTCAGGCCTGCGCTATCCCAGCCGTCCGCAGGCACTACCACAACTACTCGGACTGCTGCGGCACGCTCCTTCTCTTCCACTCTTGTGCACTGGCCGCACTCTTCTGGACAGGGTCCTCGGGACATGGCGTCTGCGTTACCGTGGCTCTTCCCTCTACTATGTTCCGAGGTGAAGTCGTACTCCTGCAGCCTCTGGACCCAACGTGCTGTCTGGCCTTCCAGGTCCTTAAAGCTCAATAGCCATGTTAGGGGGAATGGCCAGTCCTCAGGTGAAATGACTGACCGTACAGGTACTTGTGGAAGTGCTCCAAAGTCTTTACTACTGCCAGTAGCTCTCGTCGGGTGACGCAGTAGTTCTTCTCTGCCTTGGATAGCGTTTTGCTATAGTACGCTATCACCCGCTCATGGCCGTCCTGGATCTGCGATAGGACACCTCCAATGCAATGGTCGCTAGCGTCGGTGTCCACAATGAAGGCGCCACCCGGTTGTGGGAAACCCAAAATTGGAGCACTGCCCAGGGTCTCCTGTAGGTGCTGGAAAGCGTTTTCGGCATCCTCCGTCCACACATAAGGCCGGTGTTCCTCTCTCAGGCGGGTGAGGGGTTTGGTGCGGCGGTAATAACTGCACAGCCCCAGGAACCTGCGCAAATCTTTATTATCCTTTGGGTGAGGCCAATCTCTTCACAGCCTGTGTCTTCTCCGGGTCTGTGGCAACTCCGGTTGCTGAGACTATGTGGCCCAAGTAGTTCACTTCCTTGCGGAAGAGCTGGCACTTCTTCGCGTTCAGCTTCAAGTTGGTCGCCTGCAGTCTCTTTAGCACCTTACTGAGATTCTCGAGGTGATCATCAAAAGTCTTTCCGACGCTAATGATGTCCAGGTATAGCAGGCAGGCGTCGTAGGTCATCCCTCTCATCATTGACTCCATGAGGCATTGGAAGGTAGCCGGTGCGTTGCAGAGGCCAAAGGGCTTAACCGTGAACTGCCAAAGCCCTTGGCCTGTCGGGAATGCGGTCTTCTCCTTGTCCCTTGGGTCTAGAGCTACCTGCCAGTAGCCCGACTTCAGGTCCAGTGCCGAGAACCACTGTGCACCAGCTAGCTTGTCCAGGGTGTCGTCAATCCGGGGTAAGGGGAAACAGTCCTTCCGGGTGACAGCGTTCAACTTTCTGTAGTCTACGCCGAAGCGCAGCTCGCCGTTCTTTGTCACCAAGACTACAGGGGAACACCAAGGGCTGTCAGACTCTTCAATCACTCCCATGGATCTCATGTCCTCCAGCATGTCTCGTACTGCCCCTTGCTTCGCCAGCGGAACGCGTCTATGTGGTTGCCGAATAGGCCGAGCGTCCCCGGTGTCAATGCGGTGAAGCACTTTGTCCGTGTGGCCGTAGTCACTATCACCTTGGCTGAAGACGCGCTGATACCGTCTTAGCGGTTGTCGAACTTTCTCCAGTTGTTCTGCGGTCAGGTGGTCGGCCGCCCTCTCCAGTAAGCCTTCTAGCCGGGGCCCCAGGTGTTGCGTCGGCACCGGCTCCTGTGTCTTTCGATTGCTGTTACGCTCACCACGGGCTCGCACGTTCCCAACTCCGTCCCGGCCTGTATGTCGTGATCAGTGTCGGTTGGATTTAGCAGTCTCACTGGCACCTCCTCTCGGCACGGCAGCAATGCCCTGGCTACACACAGTCCGTGTACAGGCATCTTCTGGTCTAGCATCATGTTCCTGGTTCTCTGGCCTTCCAGTCGCGCCGTCACCACCACCTCGCTCCTGGCGGGGACAAGCACGTCTTCGTCCAAGACGACCCTGCAAATTCCAAGGCGCTATTCTGGTTGACGGAGTATAACCTCTTCTCCGTTGAGCCGCAGGACCTTCTTGCCGACGTCGACCGTCGCCTCATGGCTCCTGAGGGCATCCAGTCCCAGAATCACCTCATCAGCCACCTTCGCGACGAACTCCCACAGACGCACGGCACTCCGTCCCAAGGTCAGCTCCAGCAGGGCCTCCTTCTCCACAGGCAAGGTGTCACCCGATGCCGTGACAAGCTGGTATGGTCGATTCGGCTTCCTTGTCAGCAAACCCTTCGCCATGTCAGGTCTGATGATAGTCATGGCTGCCCCGGTGTCCACCAGCACGCGGCACGGCTTCCCTCTCACCCAACCATCCGCGATGAGGCTGTCATCCATACGCCGGCTGACGGCGCGCAGTGTCACTCGAGGGGATGGTGGTGATGGCGCCGACGTGCCCCTCTCCACGACGGCCCTTACTCGTTTTCCGGCTGCTCTTCCTGGTGTGGGCAGTCTCTCTGCAGGTGTCCGGGCTGTCCACACCCCCAACACAGGCCACTAGGTGTTCGCCGGCGTCCCTCGGCTGGTCTTCTGTCTCCGGTGTAGCGGACACTCCTCGTTCTCGACGTCGGGATAGCTGTTACTTTGGCCGCCTCCATCCTTAATGCTGCTGTCAGCGCCTCGTGGATGGTTTATAATCGCCGAGCATTAGGCGCTGACGAATCTCCGTGTCGCGTACCCCGTCAAGGAAGGTGTAGGCAGCTTCCCGGGACACGAACTCTGGTGGGAGGTCGACTAGCGGCTTGCTTGCCAGTTGTTCAACTGCCAGGGCGAACTCCTGCAACGTCTCCCCTGGCTGCTGTGACCTTGTCTTTAGCTGGCTGCGGTACGCTGCGGCTAAGCGGTGGTTTCCGAAACGATTCTCTAGGCCCTCCCAGATGTCCTTGGGCGCCGCCGTTGTCTGCACCGCGTTTAGGACTTCCGCGACCCGTCCCTGGAGGCTGGCTATTAACTGTGTGGCCTCCTCCTTTGGTGACCATTTGTTGTGCTTGGCCACTGCGTCGAATTGGCGGCGGAAGACCTCAAACGTTGACGCGCCGTCATATTTCGGAGGTTTGACGCGCGCCATTGTTGTGTCGCGTCCCGGTGCGTCGGCATTCAAACCCTCAACCTCCTGCCGATGACGTCCTCCACCATGGCGCTCAGGGACTTGACGCTATTGTCGGCCTTTCCATCCAGCTCATTAACGCGTCTCGCCAGGTCTTCGACGCGCTCGCTTAACTCTGTGACGTCCTCTTTTACGCCGACCAACTGTTCCTCAAACTTTGCGGCGAGAGCCTCGTTCGCCGCCTTCATCTCCGTGGCCAGACTGCCGTTCGCCGCTCTCATTTCTGTGGTTAACTCGGCCTTCATTTCTTCCATCTTCTCGGTGATGTTTTCGTTGGCCGTCTTCATTTGTTTCAACTCGGCGGTGAGGTTGTTGTTGGCCGTCTTCATTTGTTTCAACTCTGCGGCCAGGTTGTTATTTACCGCCTCCGTCTTAGCTGTTAGTTCCGCGGCCAGGTTGTTATTTGTCGCTTGTGTTTTCGCAGCGAGGTTGTCATTTGCTGCTTTCATTTCCGAGGTCAGTTCGGACTTCATTTCCATCATCTCCAAAATCTTTTCTAATGCTGCGTCCATGGTTGTAATATTCGGTGATGTTGTCGTCCCCCTTCCTGACACCAGTGTGACTTTGTGGGTTCGTGAAATGAAAAGTCCAATTGCACCACTCACAAATGTTCTTTATTTCCATCGACTTACAGTTGAACACTTGCCAATTACACAGAATTACGTAATGCACACAATTACGATTCACCAGTTGGTCCGTTACAGTTCCACTTTCACTCGCAATCACTTAAACTCCTCCGACGCACGTACACAGTCTTCTCGTCCGTACGTTAGCACGACGCTGCTTCGTTGCTCGCCAAGAACTGACTTTCCTCCAGCCCGACGTGCTGCTTATTTAGGGTCAGCTGGCCAATCTAGAAGGTTCTGGATTAGATTAAATATCCCGTAAGTTCAAGAACTCAGGTGGAACGGAAAGAGACGGCACAGTGATGTTTTTCCAGCCAACCCTCGTTTCCGCTATAAGACAAATGAGGGAGCGTGAGGAATGCCTACTGTCTCCTGCTGCCGCCGGCCGGTTCTATAGGGAGTTCCGACGTTCGGGTGACAATATGTTTAATATTGACTTTTTGTTGTTGAACAAATTTAAGATATATATTTGCAGCTTCTTTCTTCATCACTCTGCAATTAGGAGATGTAATGCTTATATTTCATAGGGAATTTATCTTGATCTATTTTGTTGAGTACGGAAAGATGTTGATGAAATCCACTTATATCATAAGTCAAATCAGCTACATCACAGTGCTTATGCCCTTTACCTTTAGGATTTCGCGGAGTGCACTCGAGACCAAGTGAACATGAAATTGTTGGAGTATGAGCTTTCCTTGACTTGCATTTTGATTTCCTTTCCTTGGTTTTGCAATTCCTACCTCCTGCGCCTGCTACCTGGTACAGTTTCACAATCTGAGTTCCTGTCCATTGTGCATACTACTCTGCAATGTCTCAAATAAGATTAAAAATGCCATGTAAGTATAAGAAAGTTTTCAGAAATGAATGTGAAGTCCAAGTGCACAACCTGAAATTGCAGTTATTGCCAACTGTGCAGCAGTGTACAAAGCTTGCAGGAATGATTGAGAATTCCAAGAATCGCCATTGTGAGATGTCAGTCAATGCCAACATGCGTTTCATAGAATTGAGGTTGCTACACGCTGAATCATAAAATTATAAAATTGCATCTATCAACTTTTGCTTTAACTCTGACAAGTGCATCTATCGAGTTTTGAAAAAACTATTTTTAGTTGGTTTATTGATACTCGTCACGTGACAAGTAATACTCATATTTCATAAGGAATTTATCTTGATCTATTTAGTTGAGCATGGAAAGATGGTGAATGACGAGTATCAATAAACCAACTAAAAATAGGTTTTGCGATTAATTTTGACGTCACTGTTACTAAATTCCTCCAAACACATATAACTGCTAATATTCCCTATTTTCTACACAGAACATGAATAGAATTTTACAAAATCTGACTTCACAGAACGATGCAGAAGGTGAAAATTATGTTGATGCTATATATAACTCAATTTCGTAAAATTTTGCATCTATCGAGTATTGAAAAACTGCTCCTCAATTATGAACAATATTCTACCAAATTTGTACTGTATGACATATTTATTAAACATAAATTCAAATAAATACGTAAAATATGAAGCTATTAACAATGATGCAGGCAAATATATACAAATATAATAATCTGTAACTTACAACTTCACTTATCTTATATGAAATGATGAAGCATTTCTTATAAATTGAAAATTCTTCCACATCACATACAGATACTGGCTGATGATGTGGAAGAATTTTCACGAAATCGCGATCCTGTTCAATTTATAGGAAAAGTTTCATCATTTCTTATAAGATAAGTAATGTTTTAAGTTACAAATTATTATATTTGTATATATAAATTCAAAATTTATTAAGTTGACCGAATTGCTGTACAATATGCACACACTGCCTCCATACCACTAGAGCTGAAATCTAATTGAACTAATTTGGGGACAAATAAAAAGTGCTGTTGCAAAACATGAAATAAACTGTGAAATTTGCAATATGGAGGAATTGTTTGCAGCTGCAGTGGAGCAAATTGATTCTGAAAATTAGAAAATTGCCATGATAGTTTTTGTAAGATATAAGGAAGATGCTCTTATGGAAGAAGTATTGAACAGTTTTATTATTAATTTAGAAGAAACAGACTCAGATGAAGACAAAGACGTGGTAGAGGATAAGGCATCTGCTGGAATTTACAGTACACAACTGACTGTATAGAAGGTGTTGAGCATTTCTGGTGTTCTCCATAACAACAGAGATAGTGGGGTGAGTAACAGCACTCTCTTTAGCCAGAGACAACGTAAACCAAACAAGCTATAAGGCGAATAAGATGTATTATGCCCACTAACCAATGAGGTGTTCCCTTGTCATGTGTTTTTGCTTAAACAGATCATCTTAAGTATGACTGGAACAGATTAATCTAAATCAATATATTTTTGAAAAACTATTTGTAGCCGCTTTTAACACTCCATTGCTTACATTTTTACTTTTTGAGGAACTAATTTCTGAAGTTGTATTTTGATACTTAGATTAGTCTTGCAGTCAAGCTTGGATTTTATACACTTCACCAATTTAATTTGAGTCAAGCTCTGGTACCTACTAATTGATTTTGTGTTAAATTCTATTGATATATTATGTTTAACCTTTTATTACTTTCTGTGTCTCAGTACTGCATAATTTATTACTTTTCTTATTTCAGATTGTATACAGGATCTGTGTGGAACTTTGAATCAGGCTTTGTTACTGCAGATGTAGATAAAAATGTGGTAAAAGCTAGCAGCCCTTGTCATGGCAGCACAAGTACAACTCTCACAGGTGATAATGGAAACAGTGTGAACTACAGAACATTACATGGGTGTGAAATCAATGCAACATCATCTTTACAAATTCACGTTGCAAATCATAAAAACAAAAGGAAACACATGTGTAACATTTGTGATAAGGGCTTCTTTACAAAATCATATTTAAGAAAGCATATTTTAATTCATAAGGGAAAACGTTTTCAATGTGAGAAGTGTGATAAAAGCTTTACTACATCATCAAACTTGAAAATGCATAGTCGACTTCATGAGGGAATACAGTTTAAATGTGAGAAATGTGATAAGAGCTTCACTACACCATCAGGTTTGAGAACACATAGTTTAATTCATGAGGGAATACGGTTTAAATGTGAGAAATGTGATAAGAGCTTTAGTACATCATCAAATTTGGGGAAACATAGTTTAACTCATGAGGGAATATGGTTTAAATGTGAGAAGTGTGATAAGAGCTTTAGTACATCATTAAAATTAAAACGGCATACTTTAATTCATGATGGAACACGGTTTAAATGTGAGAAATGTGATAAGAGCTTCACTACAACCTCAGATTTGAGAATTCATAGTTTAATACATGAGGGAATACGGTTTGAATGTGAGAAGTGTGATAAGAGCTTTACATCATCATCAAATTTGAGGAAACATAGTTTAATTCATGAGGGAATACGGTTTAAATGTGAGAAGTGTGATAAGAGCTTTAGTACCTCATCAAAATTAAAAAGGCATACTTTAATTCATGATGGAATACGGTTTAAATGTGAGAAGTGTGATAAGAGCTTTAGTACTTCATCAAAAATGAAAGAACATAGAATAATTCATGAGGGAATACGGTTTAAATGTGAGAAGTGTGACAGGAGCTTTACATCACCATCAAATTTGAGGATACATAGTTTAATTCATAAGGGAATACGGTTTAAATGTGAGAAGTGTGATAAGAGTTTTAGTAGCTCATCAAAATTGAAAGAACATAGAATAATTCATGAGGGAGTAGAGTTTAAATGTGAGAAATGTGATAAGAGCTTCACTACATCTTCAAATTTGAGAAGGCATACTCTTCTTCATGATGGAATACAGTTTAAATGTGAGAAATGTCATAGGAGCTTTAATGCAGCATCAAAATTAAAAAGGCATACTTTAATTCATGATGGAATACGGTTTAAATGTGAGAAGTGTGATAAGAGCTTTAGTAGCTCATCAAAATTGAAAGAACATAGATTGATTCATGAGGGAGTACAGTTTAAATGTGAGAAATGTGATAAGAGCTTCACTACATGTTCAAATTTGAGAATGCATAGTCTTCTTCATGATGGAGTACAGTTTAAATGTGAGAAGTGTGATAAGAGCTTTATTACATCATCAAGTTTAAAAAGGCATACTTTAATTCATGAGGGAGTACAATTTAAATGTGACAAATGTGATAAGAGCTTTGCTACTTCATCAAGTTTAAAAAAACATACTTTAATTCATGAAGGAATACGGTATAAATGTGAGAAGTGTGATAAGAGTTTTACTAAAGCATCAAGTTTAAAAGAGCATACTTTACTTCATAAGGGAGTACAGTTTATATGTGAAAAGTGTGATAAGAGCTTTGCTAGTTCATCAAGTTTAAAAAAGCATAGTTTAATTCATGAGGGAAAATGATTTCAATGTGAGAAGTATGATAAAAGTTTTACTACATCATTCAATTTATAGGGCCACGCCGTGGCTCAGTGGTTAGACTGCTTGGCTCTCACCAAGGCGGCCCGGGTTCGATCCCAAGCGACCGCAAAGTGAGATTTGTGGTGGACAACACGGCATTGAGGCGGGTTTTCTCCGGGACCTCTGGTTTCCCCCGCCATCTCATTCCACTGGTACTCCATCTTCATCTCATGTATCATCAGTGTCACCGCCTGTGGTGCCGTATGTAGTAAAAGCGGGCGTTAAACACTACACATTTCATTTCATTTTCAATTTATAACAACATAGTTTCACTCATGATGGTACACAGTTTAAGTTCAGGAAGTGTGCAGAGACCTTTAATACATCAGGTTTGGAAAAAACATAGTTTAATTCAAATTCAAGAGGAAAATCAACTATAAACATTAAGGATTTGTGCCAAGAGTTAAAGTTGTACCTTTGGAAGCTCATAATTTAATTCTTAATGAAAAGACCATTATAATTACTAGTTGATATGAGACCTGGATAGAAAAAGTGGCAACACTGTTTTATCCTTGTGCAGTGAATTTTGAGTATGGCATGTTTCACAATTGCCGAGCACATCATTGAATATGAAAATGAGCACAGAAGAAATTGCTGTATGGGTCAGGAAATTGTGAAACATGCCATACTCGAAAGAGAACACATCTGTGTAAGTCTAGCGTTATTTTAAGAACAAAATCACAACAAATATTGCATTGTTAATTCACTATTCTTTCCACAGTTTAAATACAACAGTTATAACAAAAGAATTTCGTCATAACTTTTATTTAACTCCAAGTTGACCAACCTAAGAACAATTGCCACAAGTACTCCCCCTCCTAATGGATGGTTAGGAATATTGGAGGTAGTCGTATTGTTCTTCCACTGCGAGTTGTTTGAGTAGAATTACCTGGAAGTACTGGTGTCGATGCAACAGATATGGGTTTCACACGTGGGGTTTCGACTAGTCCATATGTTGGGTTCATTAGGTACACAGGTTTTAGGCTGTCAATAGAGACGGTGTTATGCTTGTTGTTGCGATCGATTGTGAAGAATTTACTGTCCCGTAAAGGTTTTTTAACTGCATCTACTCACACGAACACATGGATTGCTGTAGATAATTCAGGATGGACAAAACAAGATTTTGAATTTGCTTTATTCATATATGTAGGTTTCAGATATATTGCCATGTTCATATCATCTTGCTCAGTAGGAATGAAGAATTCCCGTGGTAAACGAACTGGTTGACCAAAAAGTAATTCTGAGACAGCATAACCACTTTCGGCAATTACATTTCATAGTCCAAGAAGTACAATTGGAAGAGTATTTACCCAGTCCTGTTTGAGATGGCATTTCATTGCAGCCTTCCGCGATCGATGCCATCTTTACCATCTTTTCTTTACACCAGCCAGCTTAATGTTCAGCCGAGAGTTACGCCTCCCTTGTGACCTGGCTTTCGGGAGTTCCCTGGATGCAAAACAGCCAGCAACCTAGTATGTGGATAACCTGGTGGACCATCTCTACGACTTGCAGGAGATGGCTCGTTAGAACATCCAGAAGGCTTGCGACCATATGAAGACCCGATATGACAGGCAAGCCAAAAGCTAAGGATTCCAACCTGGTCTGGTTTTACTGCCCTACCCGGACCAAGGGATGCTGCGCGAAACTTCAACAACCAAGGCAAGAACCGTACTGGGTGGTAAAGAGGATTAATGAAGTGGTCTACCGCATCCAGAAGGTGTCCCGTGGGAAGTTGTTGGTGGTACAGCTAGATCGTCTGGCCCGCTATAATGGTGCTGTTCGGGATGACCAGCCTTGAGGAGGGAGCAGTGTCGCGAGCATTGTTGGGACCGGGCGCACAAAGTGTTCGGCGCGGAGAGATGAGAAACAGATAAAGATAGCACGGATAGAGAAGGCTTGCTGAAACAAATGAGGATAGATAACTGGAAAATTATAGTGACATCTTGATTGATAAAGAAAATTCCACAACCGTCTGGAATCACGAATGATCGTATAAAAGGAAGCCGTGGTTAGTTGGAGGACAGTCGCAAGGAGAGAGTAGTAATTGGAACTGCATGTACAGTATGCACGCAATAAGATCGGTCAAGTTCCAAGTCCTCATTTGGTAAGTTTCTTTTAACTCTATAAACATAGATGATAACTTTGAAATTTGAAATGCGCTATACACTGACATCTAGTGGCTAATAGCTAAGCTTTATCATGTTTGCCATATTCCGTTTTGATCAATTTCGAGGTTAATTAGCTAACCAGTTTACAACAATTGTATGTTAGAATTAGAATTAGGATTTTAGTTCGTCCTTGGCAACATATACATGTTATGAGACACGTTAAAATGTGTAAATACAGTATCTTCATGAAGTCAAATTGATTACATACAATATACACAATAAGCAGTGACAAGAAATGTCATAATATTTATATTACAGCCTTGTGAACTATGCTCCCAGTGCTCATTTACATGGTTATACGAGAGCTGTTCAATAAAAAATGATCACAATTATGTTTCTGACAACGTATCTTTACTCATCCTCATAATTTTGATGGTCCTTCTCAAAATAATCTCCCCTGAATGTGATGCACTTGTCCCAGCATTTCTGCCAGTCTTTAAAGACATGCTGGAAGCCATTTTTTGAGAGATCCTTCAAAATCGCTTCCACAGCCTCCACCACTGCTTCTGATGATGGATAATGCGTTCCACGAAGGCATTTCTTCCAGTTAGGGAATAGAAAAGAGTCACCTGGGGCTAAATCCGGACTATAGGGGGGGGGGGTGAGGGATGCACTTCACATTGATTTTTGCAAGATATTCAGCAACAACATTGGCAATATGCGGCCGCGCCTTATCGTAGTGCAGCATCCAGCCTGCTTCACGGAAATGTGGTCTTTTGCGCCTGATATGGACTTGCAATAACAGTCTTGGAACCCTTTGCGCACAAACATGTCTCATCATCATCATCATCATCATCATCATCATCATCATCATCATCATCATCATCATCATCATCATCATCATCATCATCATCATCATCATCATCATCATCATCATTTATTTCTAATTGTAAAGATTTTTACATGGATCGTCAATTTGTATGTGCATAAAATGCAATAATATTTACAAACATGTTTACAAAGTTGATAAGAAGTGCAAATAGCATATTCTACCTAACCTGTTTATATTCTTCCACGGAGTAAAATACTTTTTGTAATAAATAAGTTTCAACAGCCTTTAGTTTTGTATTCCCGTTTGTTATCAGTTTGATTTCAGCTGGTAGGTGGTTATACAAATCTTTGATGCTATTTTCTATGCATTTATTATTTAGGATTAAGTCTGTTTCTAAAATGATTATCTTTTGTTCTCGTGTTATATTTGTGGGTGTTATTATTTTTGTTTTGATCATAACTTTTTAATGTAAGTTTGATACATTCATATATATAATGAAGGTATTGTTAAAATATTTAGTTTTTTAAATGCATTTCTACATGTGTCTCTTTTCTTATTCCTGCCATCAAACGTATTGCTCTTCTTTGCAGCCTAAATAGTCTTAAAGCTAATGTTTTTGTACTGTGGCCCATAATACAATCCCATAGCTT
>CM060952.1:220436060-220448560 GCA_030765055.1 Mantis religiosa | reverse complement strand
TCTACTTAAAGAAGTAATAGAATGTGTGTTGTATCCACTTACCTCTTGTCTAAACAAATGTATTTTAGAAGGCATTTTTCCCAGTAAACTGAAACTGTCAAGGGTTGCGGCCCATTTATAAAAAGGGAGATAGAAACAGTACATCCAGTTACTGCCCTATATCATTAGTACCAATAATTTCAGAAGTGTTAGAAACAATCATGTATATTCAGCTTTGTGCTTACTTAGAGGAAGAAAATATAATAAGTGGGGTACAATATGGTTTCAGAAAAAGCGAGTCGACTGTAGATGAAATTGTCTCCCTTGTAAAAAATATCCTTTGCGCATTCGAAACAAAAAACATAGCTCAGGCTACCTTCTGTAATCTGAGCAAAGCATTTGATTGTGTGAACCATGCACATCTTTTAACCAAACTTAAAATTTATTATATAGGCGACACCACACTCAGGCTTCTTCAATTGTACTTAACTCATCAACAACAAATTGTCTGTATTGGAGGTGAGCGATCTAGAATGACTGAACTAAAATGCAGGGTTCCATTCTTGGGCCTTTATTATTTGCACTGATTAATGATTTGCCTTCCATTGTAAATACACACACGATACTATATGCAGACGACACCACTTTTCTCAGTACCAACTCTTGACTATCAAATCCTCAAAACTATAGTAGAAGATACCCTGCTGCATGCAAGTCTCTGGTTTAGAGCTAATGGTTTCTTGTTGAATAAAACCAAACAACACATTAAGCGAAATCCCAGAATCAAATGTTGCAAATGAAGTAAAATTTCTGGGTGTAGTGGTGGACAGTAATCTGTCATGGGAGCCTCATATTATCGACATTACTGCCAAGCTTTCAAGATTAATATATCTTATAAGAAACTTAAAATTTTTTTTACCCGACACGTATATCAGATCCGTATAATTCACTTTCTTTCACAGTATTGTGACTTTGGGAGTTCCTGAAATTAAAAGTCCAGTTGCACAAACTCAATCCATCGAATTACAGTTCAAACACTTGCCGATTGCATAGAATTACTTAGCGCTCACAATTACAATTCACCAGTTCGCCTGTCACAGGTTCATTGCACGCTCAGTTACGTACAACTCCTCTGATACACGTACACCGTCTTCCAATCCGTTAACTCACTCGGTGCTCCTCACGGCTGCTCGCCAAGAACTGAGCTGACTCGCCAACTACAGGCCTTATATAGTTTCTGGAAGGTTCGCAGCGTGCACAATTATCCCGAGGTTTCCAGACGTCTGGTGGGAGGGGAAAGACGGTACAGGGTTCGTGCCGCTCTCCTAATCATCCCTTCAGCTAGTGACACGAGATAAATGGGTAGGCATGGCCTCAATGCTTCCCGTCTGGCCCCACTGCCGGCCGGTTCTATCGGGAATTCCGACGTTCGGGTGACACTGCTCCCTCAAAGCTGGTCGTCCCGAACAGCACCATCGTAGCGTGCCAGGCGATCCAGGTGTACCACCAACATCTTCCCTCGAGGAACCTTCTGGATGCGGTAGACGACATCGTTAATCCTCTTCACCACACGGTACGGTCCTTGCCATGGCTGCTGAAGCTTTGGACAGCGTCCCTTACCAGACCAGGTAACCTTGCTGGAAACCTTGGCTGTTGGCTTGCCTGTCGTATCGGGTCTCCATGCGGTCGCTCGCCTTCTGGATGTTCTGCCGAGCCATCTCGTGCGTGTCGTGGAGGTGGTCCACCAGGTTCTCAACATACTCGGTCGCTGGCTGTTTGGCCTCCGGAGGGCTTCCAAAAGCCAGGTCACAAGGGAGGCGTAGCTCTCGGCCGAACATTAAGCTGGCTGGCGTCATCCCAATTGTGTCGTGTGTAGACGAGCGGTAGGCCAGCAAGAACAGTGGTACCTTGACGTCCCAGTCTCGCTGATGGCTGTCCACGACCTTCCTCAAGTGTTCCTCTAAGGTATTGATGTACCTTTCGACCATGCCAAACGACTGGGAATGTAGAGGTGTTGTGCGGGTCTTGTTAACCCCAAGTCTTTCTAGTGCCTCCTTCATCAGGTTAGACTCAAAATTGGTGTCGTGGTAACTGCAGCTCTAACGGTACCCCAAATCGGCAGAACACTTGCTCCACGAGGCAGTCTGTGATCGTCCTTGCCTCTTGGTTTGGAATGGCATACACCTACGGCCACTTGGTGAAGTAGTCCACGACCACCATCAGGTACTTGTTGCCTCGGTCGGACATCACAAATGGTCCTGCTATGTCGACGGCGATCCGTTCGAATGGCGCTCCGACGTTATACTGCTGCATCCGACCCCGGCTCCTAGTCTTCGGGACATGGCGTCAGCGTTACCGTGGCTCTTCCCTCTACGATGTTCCGAGGTGAAGTCGTACTCCTGCAGCCTCTGGACCCAGCGTGCTGTCTGGCCTTCCAAGTTCCTAAAGCTCAATAGCCAGGTTAGGGCGGAGAGGTCAGCCTTCAGGTGGAATGGCTGACCGTAGAGGTACTTGTGGAAGTGCTCCAAGGTCTTTACTACCGCCAGTAACTCTCGTAGTGTGACCAACTAGTTCTTTTCTGCCTTGGATAGCGTCTTGCTGTAGTAAGCTATCACCCGCTCATTGCCGTCCTTCATCTGCGATAGGACACCTCCAATGCAATGGTCGCTGGCGTCGGTGTCCAGAATGAAGGCGCCACTAGGCTCTGGGAAACCTAAAATTGGAGCATTGCACAGGGAATACTTTGGGTGCTGGAAAGCGTCTTCGGCGTCCTCCGCTCAAACTTAAGGCCGGTGTTCCTCTTTCAGGCGGGTGAGGGGTTTGGCGATGTTAGAGAACCCCTTTATGAAGTGTCGATAATAACTGCACAGCCCCAGGAAACTGCGCAACTCTTTCTTATCCTTTGGGCGAGGACAATCTCTCACAGCCTGTGTCTTCTCCGGGTCTGTGGCCACTCTGGTTGCTGAGACTATGTGGCCCAAGTAGTTCACTTCCTTGCGGAAGAGCTGGCATTTCTTTGCTTTCAAATTCAAGTTGGTCGCCTGCAATCTCTGTAGCACCTTACTCAGGTTCTCGAGATGGTCTTCAAAATATGATGTCGTCCAGGTATAGCAGGCAGGCGTCGTAAGTCAGTTCTCTCATCACTGATTCCATGAGGCGTTGGAAGGTAGCTGGTGCGTTGCAGAGGCCAAAGGGCATAACTCTGAACTGCCAGAGCCCTTGGCCTGTCGAGAATGCGGTCTTCTTGTCTCTCGGATCTAGAGCTACCTGCCAGTAGCCCGACTTCAGGTCCAGGGTCGAGAACCACTGTGCCCCAGCTAGCGTGTCCAGGGTGTCGTCAATCCGCGGTAAGGGGAAACAGTCCTTCCGGGTGACAGCGTTCAGCTTCCTGTAGTCTACGCAGACGCGTAGCTCGGCGTTCTTCTTTGTCACCAAGAATGCAGGGGAACATCAAGAGCGATCAAACTCTCCAATCACTCCCCTGGATCTCATGTCCTCCAGCATGTCTCGTACCGCCCCTTGCTTCGCCAGCGGAACGCGTCTATGTGGTTGCCGAATAGGCCGGGCGTCTCCGGTGTCGATGCGGTGAAGCACTTTGTCCGTGCGGCCGTAGTCACTGTTGCCTTGGCTGAAGACGCGCTGGTATCGTCTCAGCAGTTGTCGAACCTTCTCCAGCTGTTGTGCGGTTAGGTGGTCGGCCGCCCTCTCCAGTAGGCCTTCTAGCCGGGACCCCAGGTGTTACGTCGGCACCGGTTCCTGTGTCTTGTCGATTGCTGTTACGCTTACCACGGGCTCGCACGTTCCCAACTCCGTCCCGGCCTGGACATCGTGATCGGTGTTCGTTGTATTTAGCAGTCTCACTGGCACCTCTCGGCACAACAGTGCCCTGGCCACACATTGTCCGTGTACTGGCGTCTTCTGGTTCAGCATCATGTTCCTGGTTCTCTGGCCTTCCAGTCGCGCCGTCACCACCACCTCGCTGCTCGCGGGCACAACCACGTCTTCGTTCAAGACGAACCTGCAGATTCCAAGGCGCTCTTCGGGTTGACGGAGTATAGTCTTCTCCGTTGAGCCACAGGACCTTCCTGTTGACGTCGACCGTCGCCTCGTGGCTCCTGAGTGCATCCAATCCCAGTATCACATCCTCAGCCACCTTCGCGCCGAACACCCACAGACGTACGGCACTCCTTCCCAAGGTCAACTTTAGTAAAAGCTGGTATGGTCGGCTCGTCTTCCTCGTCGGCAAACCCTTGGCCACGTCAGGTCTGATGATGGTTACGGTCGCCCCGGTGTCTACGAGCACGTGGCACGTCTTCCCCTCCACCCAACCGTCCGCGATGAGGCTATCATCTAAACGCCGGCTGACGGCGCGCAGTGTCACTCGAGCGGATGGTGATGGCGCCGACGCGCCCCTCTCCGGGACGGCCCTTACTCGTTATCCGGCTACTGCTCCTGGTGTAGGCAGTCTGTCCAGGTGTCCCGGCTGTACACATCCCCAACACAGGCCACTAGGTCTTAGCTGGCGTCCCTCGGCTGGTCTTGTGTGTCCGGTGTAGCGGACGTTCCTCGTTCTCGACGTCGGGATAGCTCTCACCTTGGCTGCCTCCATCCTTAATGCTGCCGTTAGCGCCTCGTGAATGGTTTTGTAATCGCCGAGCATTAGGCGCTGACGAATCTCCCTGCGTCGTACCCCGTGAACGAATGTTAAGGCAGCTTCCCGTGATACGAACTCTGGTGGGAGGTCGACTAGGGCCTTGCGGGCCAGTTGCTTAACTGCCAGGGCGAACTCCTGCAGCGTCTACCCTGGCTGCTCTGACCTCGCCTTTAGCTGGCTGCGGTACGCTGTGGCTAAGCGGTGGTTTCCAAAACGATTCTCCAGGGCCTCCGAGATGTCCTTGGGCGCCGTCGTTATCTGTACTGCGTTCAGGACTTCCGCGGCCCGTCCCTGGAGGCTGGCTATTAACTGGGTGGCCTCTTCCTCTGGTGACCATTTGTTGTGCTTGGCCACTGCGTCGAACTGGCGATGGAAGACTTCGAAAGTTGTCGCGCCGTCGTATTTAGGCGGTTTGACGCGCGCAGATGTGTGGCGTCCCGGCGCGTTGGCCTTCAAGTCCTTAACGTCCTGTCGACGACGTCCTCCACCATGGCGTTCAGGGATTTGACGCTGCTCTCAGCCTTTCCCTCCAGCTCGTTAACGCGCTCGCCAGGTCTTCGACGCGCTCACCAAGCTCCGTGACGTCCTCCTTTTCGTCGGCCAACTGTTCTTCAAATTTAGCGGCGAGGACCTCGTTTGCCGCCTTAGTTTCCTTGGTCAATTCGGTCTTCATTTCCTTCATTTGCGCGGCCAGGTTGTTATTTGCCGCTTCTGTTTTCGCACCGAAGTTGTCATTTGCTGCTTTCATTTCCGTCATCTTTTCCAAAATCTTTTCCAATGCAGCTTCCATGGTGGTAATACCCCGCTTCGTGACACCAGGTGTGACTTTGGGGGTTAGTGAAATGAAAAGTCCAATTGCATAAACTCAAAATGTACTTTATTTCCACCGAATTACAGTTGAAACACTTGTCGATTGCATAGAATTACTTAGCGCACACAATTACAATTCACCAGTTCGTCTGGCACTGGTCCATTGCACGCTCACAGTTACGTACAACTCCTTTGATACACGTACACCGTCTTCCAGTCCGGCCACTCACTGGGCGCTCCTCACGGCTTCTCGCCAAGAACTGAGGTGACTCGCCAACTACAGGCCTTATATTACAATTTTCTAAAAAAGATAAAATTACTAACAATAAAAAATATGGTATTTATCAATTTAATTGTTTGGATTGTGATCAAATTTATATTGGAAAGACGAAGCGTAGTTTGGAAACCAGAAAGAAAGAAAGAAAGAACATTTTCGTAACATTAAATATAAACAAATTGATAAATCGGCCGTAGCAGATCATTTTTGGTCATTTAACCATGAAATAAATCCCGAAGTTAAATTATTAAAACAATTAAATGGTCCCATAGAGTTAATAGTGTGGGAGAAAATATTTTATTTAAAAAAATAAACATTACGTATTGAATTTGACATACCGGCAATTGATTCTGTTTTTACGTTTGTTTCATCTTCGGATGTTGGTGGTGCTGGGAATGTGATATAGCAAAAGGAAAACATAGTAACCGAGATTTCCTTAACAACGGAGAGTGTTTCACTGATGACGAATGCAAAATGCCTTCGAAATCGATTTCAAAAAAGAAGAAAGACGTTTTAACATCAATTTCTTAAGATAAGTGGATTATAAGTTACAAATATTTTTATTTGTGTAATATTTATCACTCCACTGTAACTATCTTCAATTTTCTGTGTAAACACCATATCATAGATTGTCGAAATCGCACAACAGTATTGAAGAAGTGTTAGGCATCAGACTGTTCAACACATTACCAGCTGACTTAATTCATTTACCATACACAGCTTTTAAACGTAGACTCAGATAAATTGCTATCAATTCCTCTTATAATCCCTATGTAGATGAATACTTTGAAAATATATGTTAAAAGCTGTAGGAAATGTTTGCCTTAATTCTTAATTAAAGTTCGTGAATGCTGTATCTCATTGTAAATACCATGCTTATTATTTTATACCGTATCATTGTATATATTATTGTAAATATTTTTTGACATTGTCTATTGCTATACTTAGCTTAATGACAATAAAATCCTTTGCATATCATATACGGCTGCACGGACAAAGTGCTTCACCGCATCGACACCGAAGACGCCCGACATATTCGGCAATCACCTAGACGCGCTCCACTGGCCAAACAAGCGACGGTACGAGACATGCTGGCGGACATGAGATCCAGGGAAGTAATCGAAGAGTCGGACAGCCCTTGGTGTTCCCCTGTAGTTCTGGTGACCAAGAAGAACGGCGAGCTACGCTTCTGCGAGGACTACAGGAAGCTGAACGCTGTCACCCGGAAGGACTGTTTCCTCTTACCCCGGATTGACGACACCCTGGACACGCTTGCTGGTGCGCAGTGGTTCTCGACCCTGGACCTGAATTCGGGTTACTGGTTTGTAACTCTAGTGCCGAGAGACAAAGCAAAGACAGCATTCTCGACAGGCCAAAGGCTTTGGCAGTACACAGTTATGCCTTTTGGCCTCTGCAACGCACCAGCTACCTTCCAAAAACTCATGCAGTCAGTGATGAGAGGGTTGACTTATGACACCTGCCTGCTATACCTGGACATCATCATCGTCGGTAAGACCTTCGAAGACCATCTCGAAAACCTGAGCAAGATGCTACAGAGACCGCAAGCGACCAACCTGAAGCTGAACGCAAAGAAGTGCCATCTCTTCTTCAAGGAAGTCAACTACTTGTGCCACATAGTCTCACCAACCGCAGTGGCCGTAGACCCGGAGAAGACACAGGACGTGAGAGATTGACCTCGCCCAAAGGATAAGAGAGAATTGCGCAGTTTCCTGGGGCTGTTCACTTATTACCGCCGTTTCATAAAGGGGTTCTCCAACATAGGAACACCCTCACCCGCCTGACATAGGAACACCGGCCTTATGCGTGGACGGAGGACGCCGCAGGCGCTTTCCAGCAGCTGAAGAAGACACTGCAGTGCTCCTATTTTGGAATTCCTACAACCAGGTGGCGCTTTCATTGTGGACACCGACACAAGCGACCATTGCATTGGAGGCGTGCTATCCCAAGTCCAGGGCGGCCATGAGCGGCTGATAGCTTACTACAGCAAGACGCTGTCCAAGGCAGAGAAGAACTACTGCGTTACCCGGCCAGAACTACTGGTGGTAGTAAAGACCTTGAAGCACTTCCACAAGTACCTGTACGGTCAGCAATTCCATGTGAGGACTGAGCACTGCGCCCTAATCTGGCTACTGAGCTTTAGAAACTAGGAAGGCCAGACAGCCCGTTGGGTCCGGAGGCTGCAGGAGTACGACTTTACCTGTGAACATCGTAGAGGGAAGAGCCTAGGCATCGCAGACGCCATGTCCCTAAAACCCTGCCCGGAAGAGTGCGGTCAATGCACAAGACTGGAAGAGAAGGAGCGTGCCGCAGCTGCCAGAGTGGTCACGGCAGTGCCTGCGGACGTCTGGGATAGCGTAGACCTGAGGAGGGAGCAGCTGGCGGACGCCGACTTGGGGCCACTCTTGAGGGAAGTGGAGGCAGGAACGAGACCTAGCTGGGAGGACCTCGCACCCAGAAGCGCGAGGTACAAGTCGTACTGGGCCCAATGGGAGTCGTTGAAGACCAAAGAGAGTGTGCTGTTCCGGGTATGGGAATCACCCGATGGAAAGACGCAGAGAAGCTGCTGGTACTTCCCCGGAGTAAGGTCCCAGAAGTCTGAGGACGTGCATGGTGATACTTCAGGAGGACATCTGGGAGCAAACCGGTCGATAGACAAACTCCGACAGAGCTACTACTGGCTGAGGCCTCGAGCAGATGCTGAGAGGTTTCGCCGTCAATGGGACGTATGCGCAACGAGTCACGGGCCCCAGACTAAGAGCCAGGGTTGCATGCAGTAGTACAACGTCGGAGTGCCTTTCGAACGGATCGCTGTCGACATAGCTGGACCATCCCCAGTGTCCGACCCAGGCAACAAATACCTGATGGTGGTCGTGGACTATTTCACCAAGTGGCTGGAGGTACATGCCATCCCGAACCAGGAGGCGAATACGATCACAGACTGCCTCGTGTAACAACTGTTCTGCCGTTTTGGGGTGCCGTTAGAGCTCTACAGTGATCAGGACACCAATTTTCAGTCTAACCTGATGAAGGAGGCACTGGAAATGCTTGGGGTGAACAAGACCCGCACAACACTTACACCCGCAGTCGGACGGTATGGTCGAGAGGTACAACAAGACCTTAGAAGAACATCTGAGAAAGGTCGTGGCCAGCCATTAGCGAGGCTGAGACGTCAAGGCGCCACTGTTCCTGCTGGCCTACCGCTCGTCGACACACGACACCACTGGGATGAGAACAGTCACCTTAATCTTCGACCGAGAGTTTTGCCTTCCTTGTGACCTGGCTTTTGGGAGTCCCCTTAAGCGAAACAGCCAGCAACCTAGTATGTGGAGAACTTGGTGGACCGTCTCCACGACATGCAGGAGATGGCTCGTCAGAACATCCAGTGACCGCATGAAGACCGATACGACAGACAAGCCAACAGCCAAGGGTTCCAGCAAGGTGACTTGGTTTGGTTGTACCGCCCTACCCGGACCAAGGGACGCTCCGCGAAGCTTCAGCAACCGTGGCAAGGACCATACCAGGTTGTAAAGAGGATTAACGATGTGGTCTACCGCATCCAAAAGGTGCCCAGAGGAAAGGTGTTGGTGGTACACCTGGATCGTCTGGCCTGCTACGATGGTGCTGTTCGGAACGACCAGTCTTGTGGAGGAAGCAGTGTCGCGAACGCATTGTTGAGGCGAGGCGGTGGGAGGGACGAGTTCAAAGAGACGGCAGTGTAGTGCGGAGATGAAAGCTCGCCGAAATGGTGGGGGAAGGAGACGGATTTCTGGAGAGTTTGGCTTGATTGAGAACAATGCGGAATAGGAGTAAGCTATAAAAGCCGCCGCCCCCCGCTGGGGGCACAGTCAAACGGTAATTGGACGCGTACGTGTGAACAGCTGTAAAAGTGAACTCTTGTGGTCCATGACCTTGCAATTTGTATATGTGACGTAATTCTGCTACTGTAGGTGTTGACCGAAGTGTGTTTCTACGGAAATAAAAAGCAATTTTTTGTGTTTGTGACCTGGACTTTTATTTTAACGAACCCAAGTCACAATACACTTGTTTTCCAACTTTGTCAAGGTTCTTTAGTAGGCGATGAAGATTTCGAATTTTTGCATACTTGTTAGTTCTAGTGACTTTATGGTGCTTTTTGAGGAAAGACTTGGTTTGTTACCATTTCCCTAGTTGGCAACGTTTGGCAAGTGCAGTACTCTTAAGCACCGAACATAATACATTTAATAGTTTAACGTTCTGTGGTGTAGTATACTTGAATTCTGTGATACCAGAATGGAGGTGTCATAAGTCGTTGAAGGTGTCATCCTTCTCGGAGGACAAGCTTTCGATGTTATGCCATTCCGGGAATCTGTTTCTTGCTGCATTATGATGGATTTATAATAATAAACGTTGGTAGATGGTGGTTTATTTTTATGACGTAACACAAGTTGAGGATGAAATAGATATGTTGGTCATACTGGAGCGGCGTGGAGTTATGTTGGTACGAAATGACCACTAAAACAAGTTCTTGGTATAACTGCGGCGCTCCCATATATGGGATTACAGTAGAGCGTTGCCATCACATGTTCTTTCTCTTATTATAAATTAGCGATACTGTAATGGGAATAGTGCATAGTAAGCTTTGTTTATTATTATTGTTATTCTTATTCTTGTTATCAGTATTATTATTGCCCACCACGGCAGTGTAGATGTTAGCGTGGTACCGCTGGTTTGCTTACGTGATGTTGACTATTCCAAAACTGTATGCTAAGTTCCTTTAGGTTTTTAAATAATTATGATGATAATGTTAGTAATAGTATATAATAATAATAGCTCTGGCAATGATTCACTGATATTTAGTCGGTTTATTTGGGTATTGCAGTATCGCTGGTTTGCCAACGTAATGTTGACTATTCCAAAACTTTGTGCTAAATTCCTTTATGTTTTTAAATAATAATAGTAATAATATTAGTCATAATATATAATGATAACTCTGCAATGATCCACTGATCTTTACGTCAGTTGGTTTGCTTACGCAATGTTGGCATTTTCCGCGTTACAATGCTGTGGAAGGTGGCAACGCTCGAGCTAAGACGTCAGAGGCCAGATATCGCAACGCCGTTTGTCTGCAGTACTACCGATATGTTAATAAGTACATGTTCTGTGATGTTAAATATAGGAGAATATTGAGCTTATGATGGGCGTAAGGTAAGTCTAGGACGCTTGTAGGTTTCCCCGGGGTCAAATCGGTGTAGTGTTCTGTTCAGTGCCTGTGATGCCATCTAACCTTAATACCAGTGCAAGTTGTACTCATTGTGTGGATCAACAGTTAAAATAAGTTTCATCGGCTATTAAGTATAGATCTTGGTTAACAGCTAAATAAATATAGAAAAAGGCTCCTGCATATCTTCTACCCAATCTAGGTCTCTTAGAGGTGTACGTAACCTAACATAATGTATAAGAAGCCATTCGAGAAAATGCATGTCACATTTTGAATAACAATTCTAAGAGACTTTCCACTGAATGATTGCGGAGGCTGTAGATAAAATCTTAGCGATTGTGTACTGTGGAGGCCAAAAGTTCAGTTTCGTGTACTCGCATACCCGTTGACGTTGGTAAGGAGGATGTTGCCAACCATCTAGCTGTGAAATCAGCAAAGAGCTTAATATTGTGAACTCATATGTAGACACCACTGCCGCCGCCAATTATTATTATTATTATTATTATTATTATTATTATTATTATTATTATTATTATTATTATTATTATTATTATTATTATTATTATTATTATTATTATTATTATTATTATTATTATTATTATTATTATTATTATTATTATTATTATTATTATTATTATTATTATTATTATTATTATTATTATTATTATTTATTATTTATTATTTATTATTTATTATTATTTATTTATTATTATTATTTATTTATTATTATTATTTATTTATTATTATTATTTATTATTATTAATTATTATTAATTATTATTATTAATTATTATTAATTATTAATTATTATTATTTATTATTAATAATTATTATTATTTATTATTATTAATTATTATTATTTATTATTATTATTTATTATTATTAATTATTATTATTTATTATTATTAATTATTATTATTATTTATTATTATTAATAATTATTATTAATTATTATTATTATTATTACTTATTATTAATTATTATTATTACTTATTATTAATTATTATTATTATTATTACTTATTATTATTTATTATTATTACTTATTATTATTTATTATTATTACTTATTATTATTTATTATTATTATTACTTATTATTATTTATTATTATTACTTATTATTATTACTTATTATTATTACTTATTATTATTACTTATTATTATTACTTATTATTATTACTTATTATTATTACTTATTATTATTACTTATTATTAATTATTTATTATTATTACTTATTATTAATTATTTATTATTATTACTTATTTATTATTATTAATTATTTATTATTATTAATTATTTATTATTATTAATTATTAATTATTTATTATTATTAATTATTTATTATTATTAAGTATTTATTATTATTAATTATTTATTATTATTAATTATTTATTATTATTAATTATTTATTATTATTAATTATTTATTATTATTATTAATTATTATTATTAATTATTATTAGTTATTTATTATTATTAGTTATTTATTATTATTATTATTATTCAGTATTATTATTCATTATTATTCAGTATTATTATTCATTATTATTCAGTATTATTATTC
>CM060952.1:220398560-220433560 GCA_030765055.1 Mantis religiosa | reverse complement strand
TCACAATCTACCAAGGTCGATTACTCTCGTTACAACACTTCATAGCTGTTCACTTCTGTTCACGACTTCCTCTTGGTGAGTCGTCGCTACCTTAAATACCTCAGTGTTAATTTCAAGAATGTTCCATAATAAACCAAAAACCGAATAACCTCTATCAGTCAAGAAGTCGCTAGAAATTTCCATTTACCTCACTTATTTGTGTCGGTAAGTCTTTTATCTCAAGCGCTATGCTTATATGCTTATGCAAGCTTGTTATGTATGTGAAACACTATACTTCTGTTGTCTATTTGCACCGAAACTTTTATGCCCCTTGCCGCGACACTGCTCCCTCCTCAAGGCTGGTCGTACCGAACAGCACCAACGTAGCGGGCCAGACGATCCAGATGTACCACCAACATCTTCTCTCGGGGCACCCTCTGGATGCGGTAGACCACGTCATTAATCCTCTTCACCACCCGGCACGGTCCTTGCCACGGCTGCTGAAGCTTCGGATAGCGTCCCTTGGTCCGAGTAGGACGATACAACTAGACCAGGTCACCTTGCTGTAACCCTTGGCTGTTGGCTTGCCTGTCGTATCGGGTCTTCATGCGGTCTCTCGCCTTCTGAATGTTCTGACAAGCCATCTCATGGGCGTCGTGGAGACGGTCCACCATGTTCTCCACATGCTCATTTGCTGGCTGTTTTGCGTCCGGGGGGGGGGGCCTCCCAAAGGCCAGGTCATAAGGGAGGCGTAACTCTTGGCCGAACATAAGCTTGCTGGCGTCACCCCAGTGGTGTGTGTTGACGAGCGGTAGGCCAGCAAGAACAGTGGCACCTTGACGTCCCAGTCTCGCTGATGGCTGGCCACGACCTTTCTCAGGTGTTCTTCTAAGGTCTTGATGTACTTTTCGACCATGCAATCCGACTGGGGATGTAGAGGTGTTGTGCGGGTCTTGTTAACCCCAAGTCTTTCTAGTGTGTTCTTCCTCAGGTTGAATTCAAAATGTGTGCTGGTCGCTGTGGAGCTCTAATGGCACTCCAAATCGGTAGAACACTTGCTGCACGAGGCAGTCTGTGATTGTCTTTGCCTCCTGGTTCAGGATGGCATACACCTCCGGCCACTTGGTGGAGTAGTTCACGACCACCCTCAGGTACTTGTTGCCTCGGTCGGACAGTGGGAATGGTCCAGCGATATCGACGACGATCCATTCGAATGACACTCCGACGTTGTACTGCTTCATGCGACCCGGCTCCTAGTCTGGGGGCCGGGGCTCGCCACGCACGCGTGACATTGAACGCACCATCTCTCGGCGTCTGCTCGGAGCCTCAGCTAGTAGTAGCGCTGCCGAAGTTTGTCGATCGTCCAGTTTGCTCCCAGGTGTCCTCCTGGAGTACCGGTGTGCACTTCCTCCAAGACTTCCGGGACCTTAATTCGGGGAAGTACCAACTGCTCTCTCTGCGTCTTCCCATCAGGCGATTCCCATACGTGGAACAACACGCCCCCTCTGATCTTCGGTGAGTCCCATTGGGCCCAGTACGACTTGTATGTGGCGCTCCTCGGTGCGATGTCCTCCCAGGTTGGTCTTGTCCCTGCCTCCACTTCTCTCAAGAGTGGCCACAAGTCTGCGTCCGCCAGCTGCTCCCTCCTCAGGCTTGCGATATCCCAGCCGTCCACAGGCACTGCCGTCACCACTCTGACAGCTGCGCACACTCCTCCACTCTTATGCATAGGCCGCATTCCTCTGGACAGGGTCTTCGGGATATGGCGTCTGCGTTACCGTGGCTCTTCCCTCTACGATGTTCAGAGATGAAGTCGTACTCCTGCAGCCTTTGTACCCAGCGTGCTCTCTGGCCTTCCAGGTTTCTAACGCTCAGTAGCCAGGTTAGGGCGGAGTGGTCAGTCCTCAGGTGAAATGGCTGACCATACAGGTACTTGTGGAAGTGCTCCAATGTCTTAACTACCGTCAGTAACTCTTACCGGGTGACGCAGTAGTTCTTCTCTGCCTTGGATAGCGTCTTGCTGTAGTAGGCTGTCACCCGCTCATGGCCGTCCTGGATTTGCGATAGGACGCCTCCAATGCAATGGTCGCTGGCGTCGATGTCCACAATGAAAGTAAGCCGCGCCGAGGCTCAGTGGTTAGACCGCTTGGCTCTCACCAAGGCGGCCCGGGTTCGATCCCAGGCGACCGCAAAGTGAGATTTGTGGTGGACAACACGGCGCTGGGGCGGGTTTTCTCCGGGATCTCCGGTTTCCCCCGCCATCTAATTCCACCGGTGCTCCATCTTCATCTCATGTATCATCAGTGTCATCGCCTGCGGAGCCGTATGTAGTAAAAGCGGGCGTTAAACACCAGTACACAATGAATGTGCCGCCTGGTTGTGGAAATCCCAAAATTGGAGCACTGCACAGGGTCTTCTTCAGGTGCTGGAAAGCGCCATCGGCGTCGTCCGTCCACACATAAAGTCGGTGTTCCTGTGTCAGGCGTGTGAGGGGTTTGGCGATGTTGGAAAACCCCTTTATGAAGCGGCTGTAATAACTGCACAGCCCCAGGAAACTGCGCAACTCTCGCTTATCTGTTGGGTGAGGCCAATCTCTCACAGCCTGAGTTTTTCCCGGGTCTGTCGCCACTCCGGTTGGTGAGACTATGTGGCCCCAGTACTTAACCTCCTTGCGAAAGAGCTAGCACTTCGCGTTCAGCTTTAAGTTCGTTGCCTGCAGTCTCTGGGCATGCGTCATATGTCAATCCTCTCATTTCTAATTCCATGAGGCGTTGAAATGTGGCTGGTGCGTTGCAGAACTGCCAAAGGCCTTGGCCTGTCGAGAAAGCAGTCTTTTCCTTGTCTCTCGGGTCTAGAGCCACCGGCCAGTAACCCGACTTCAGATCCAGGTTCGGGAACCATTGTGCACCAGTTAGCGTGTCCAGGGGGTCGTCAATCCGGGGTAAGGAGAAACAGTCCTTCCGGGTGACAGCGTTCAGCTTCCTGTAGCTCGCCGTTATGTCTCCAGAACTACAGGGGAACACCAAGGGCTGTCAAACTCTTCATTTATTCCCCTGGATTTCATGTCCTCTAGCATATCCCGTACCACTGCTTGTTTCGCCAGCGGAACGCGTCTAGGTGGTTGCCGTATACGCGGGGCGTCTCCGGTGTCGATGCGGTGGAACACTCGGTCCGTGCGGCCGTAGTCGCTGTTGCCTTGTTGCCCAGTAACAAGAAGTATGTCTTAGCAATATTTGTGGATTTTGCCGGTGCCTTTGATAATCTGTGATGGCCTCAACTTTTTAAGATTATGAGGGAAAACAATTACCCCAAGTGCCTGTATGACAGCCTGAGAAATTACTGCCAAGGCAGAAGAGCATTAGTTTATAAAGTTAATAAAGTAATCACTAAAGCGATTTCGAAGGGGTGTCCACAAGTATCAATACTGGGACCAGCTTTCTGTGACATCTTGATAGAACCTATTTTAGAATATCTGTCAAATTGTATACATACCTTAGATGTCATAGCGTACGCAGATGATGTCCTGATAATTGTAGAAGGAAACAATAGAATAGAAATAGAAACAAATGCAAATAAGACTTTGGAATTGCTGGATAAATGGTGTAAAAAAGGGAAACTAAATATTGCACTGCAAAAATCAGCATATATGCTGTTAAAAGACAACTTAAAGAGGGATCCAATTGTTAAACTCAAGCAAGTAAATGTTAAGAGGGTAAGTTCGGTGAAATATCTGGGAATTTATCTGGATGCTCGACAGAATTTTGATACACATATCGATAAAACACGAACAAAGGCCAGTTCAGTTATGATGAATCTTGCCACCTTAGGCACAAGGAAATTTAAGTTATCACCTTTGGTAATAAAAACATATCATATGAGCTTCTTAATTGGGATTACTGGATACTGCGCAGCAATCTGGACGCATAGGATGCGCCTGAAGAAAAACATACTCTTATTAGGAAGACAACAACGCCAGGCATTACTTCGATTAACTGGAGCAGTAACAACATCAACAATGGCGCTTTTGGTGACCTTATGAATTTGGCCAATTGATCTTCTAATAAGGCAGCGAGGAGCATATTATTGGCTTAAAAAAGGAGATCTTGGAAGAGTTGAAGACAAAATAGGAACGAGATGTGGAACCAAACTGGAAGTGCGAAGGAAACTGATTCAAATTTGGTAGGATGAGTGGGATCAGATACAGGAGGGTAGGAGAGCACATGAAATATTCCCTAGTGTGAAAGAAAGATTGAAACTAAATATTGAACCTCGAAGAGGAGCAGTTCAGTATCTTACTGGACATGGACCGTATGCAACATATTCTAAGAAGATAAGGAAAAGAGAAAGCGATGTATGTGATAGATGTAATGTTCCAGTTAATCTAGAACACGTAACATTCGAATGTGGAAAATACGAGGATTTATTGTACGCAGAAAGAAATGACCTGAGAAGGAAGTATATATGGAACATCGTGAGGCAGCAAGACGACTTAAGAATTTTGGAGCAGATTACAATAAAGATATCAGAAGTAATTATGTTAGAGTATCAACAACAACGACAACGAGGTGAACACCAGCCCAGAAGAAGGGAACAACAGGTACATGCCACACCTAGAAGATCCACAAGGACCCAACAGAGTAGAGAAGAAAGAGAAAATGCTAGACAACTTGACGAAGACTAGATAATTCAGAGACATTTCGAGGACGATATAATTGGAGTTTACTAATCGATAGAAAAATACATTGTTAGTTAACTTGTAATTTTAAAAATACTTTGATACAATAAAAACACTTGTATTAGGAAGCTACTGTCTCACAATAGCTATAGGTTAATATGTAGGATTAGAAGTTATCTGCACAGAAAATTGTTATTTGATTATTATCTTGAGAAATGTTTATATAATTTAATTATTTTGAAGTAATGTCTTGGCATAGATTCGAGTCACCAAGACAATAGACGAGCAGATTATATTTTTTTATATTTTTTACTTTTTTATTTATTTTTTATATTTTTATTGTTATATATATATATATATATATATATATATATATATATATATATATATATATATATATATATATATAATTTTGTTGCCTTGGCTGAAGACGCGCTGGTATCGTCTCAGCAGTTGTCGAACGTTCTCCAGCTTTTCTGCGGTCAGGTGGTCGGTCGCCCTCTCCAGTAAGCTTTCCATCCGGGACCCCAGGTGTTGTATCGGCACCGGCTCCTGTATATTGTCGAATGCGGTTACGCTGACCACGGTCTCGCACGTTCCCAGCTCCGTTCCGTCCTGGACGTCGTGATCGGTGTCTGCCAGTTTGAGCAGCCTCAGTGGCACCTCTCGGCACGGCAGCAATGTCCTGGCTACACAAATGTCGGTGCACAGGCGTCATCTGGTCCAGCATCATGTTCTTTGTCCGCTGGCCTTCCAGTCGCGCCGTCACCACCACCTCGCTTCTCGTGGGGACAACCACATCATCCTTCAAGACGACCCTGCAGACTCCAAGGCCGCGCCGTGACTCAGTGGTTAGACCGCTTGGCTCTCACCAAGGCGGCCCGGGTTCGATCCCAGGCGACCGCAAAGTGAGATAGGTGGTGGACAACACGGCGCTGGGGCGGGTTTTTCTCCGGGATCTCCGGTTTCCCCCGCCATCTCATTCCACCGGTGCTCCATGTTCATCTCATGTATCATCAGTGTCATCGCCTGCGGTGCCGTATGTAGCAAAAGCGGGCGTTAAACACTACACATTTCATTTCACTGCAGACTCCAAGGTGCTCTTCGGGTTGTCGGAGTATGATCTCTTCTCCATTGAGCCGCAGGACCTTCCTGTCGTTGTCGACCGTCGCCTCGTGGCTCCTGAGGGCATCTAGTCCTAGTATCACTCCAGCCACCTTCGCGACGAACACCCACAGACGTACGGCACTCCGCCCAAAGATCAACTTCAGTAGAGCCTCCTTCTCCACAGGCAAGGTGTCGCCCGATGCCGTCACAAGCTGTTATGGTCGGCTCGGTTTCCTCGTCGGCAAATCCTTGGCCACGTCTGGTCTGATGATGGTCACGGCTGCCCCGGTGTCCACCAGCAGGCGGCACGGCTTCCCTCTCACCCAACCGTCCGCGATGAGGCTGTCATCCATATGCCGGCTGACGGCGCGCAGTGTCACTCGAGGGGATGATGGTGATGGCGCACTGTGCCCCTCTCCACGACGGCGCTTACTCGTTTTCCGGCTCTTCTTCCTGGTGTGGGCAGTCTCTCCAGGTGTCCCGGCTGTCCACACCCCCAATACAGGCCAATAGGTCTTCGCCGGCGTCCCTCGACTGGTCTTCGGTCTCCATTATAGCCGATACTCCTTTATCTGAAAGTCGGGATAGCTGTCACCTTGGCCGCCTCCATCCTCAATTCAGCTGTTAGTGCCTCGTGGATGGTTTTGTAGTCGCCGAGCATTAACCGCTGACGAATCTGCGTGTCTCGTAGCCCGTCAACGAATTAGTAGGTGGCTTCCCGGAATACGAACTCTGGTGGGAGGTCGACTAAGGCTTTGCTAGCCAGCTGCTCAATTGCCAAAGCGAACTGCTGCAGCGTCTCCCCGTGCTGCTGTGGCTTTGATTTCAGCTGGCTGCGGTACGCTGCGGCTAAGCGGTGGTTTCCAGAGTGGTTCTCCAGGACTTCAGCAGCCCGTCCCTGGAGGCTGGCGATTAGCTGTGCGGCCGCTTCCTCTGTGACCACTTATTGTGTTTGGCCATTGTGTCGAATGGACGGCGGAAGACTTCGAAAGTTGTCGCGCCGTCGTATTTAGGAGGGTTGATGTTGTGATGTGTTGCATCCCGGCGCTTCGGCCTTTAAATCCTTTAACCCCCTGCTGAGGTCGTCCTCTACCATGGCGTTCAGGCACTTTGTGTTGCTGTCGGCCTTTTCCTCCAGCTCGTTAACGCAGCTCGCCAGGTCTTCGACGCGCTCGCCCAACTCTGTGACGTCCTCCTTTACGCCAGCTAACTGCTCCTCAAAGTTTGCGCTGAAGGCCTCATTCGCAGCCTTCATTTCGGTTGCCAGGCTATCCTTGGCCGCTTTCATTTCCGTGGTCAGTTCGGCTATCTTCGCGGTCAGATTGCTGTTTGTCGCCTCCGTCTTCGTTGTCAGTTCGGTCATCTTCGCGGTCATCGTCGCGGCCAAGTTGTTTGCAGCTTCCGTCTTCGTTGTCAATTCGCCCTTGATTTCTTCCCTCTTTTCGGTTATGTTGTCGTTGGCCGTCTTCATTTCTTTCAGCTCTGCAGCGAGGTTGGTTTGCCGTCTTCATTTCTTCCATTTTCTGTATAAAATATTTTCCAATGCCGCGTCCATCTTGTCGATGTCCCACTGCCTGTCACCAGTTGTGACTTTTTGGGTTCGTAGAATTAAAAGTCTGAGTTGCAGATATTCCAAATGTTCTTTATTTCCGTAGAAATACACTGTTCAATTCTCACGTAACAAACTTACTTCACATACACAGCGCAATCTACCAAGGTCGATGACAACAAACAGCGTTCTGATTACATCAGCTCTCGTTTCAACACTGCACAGCTGTTTTCTTCTGTTCACGACTCCCTCTTGGCGAGCATTGCTACCTTAAACACCTCACTGATAATTTCTAGACTGTTCTACAATAAACCAGAAACTGAATAACCTCTATCAGTCAAGAAGTCACTAGAAATTTCCATTTACCTCACTTATCTGTGTCGGTAAGTCTTTTATCTCAAGCGCTATGTGTATCTGCTTATGCAAGCTTGTTATCTGCGTGGAGTGATCCGTCTGTTGTCTAATTGCGCCGAACATTTTATGCCCGTTGCCGTGACAATACAGATGGTTATCAGAAGATGTATGTTGTAGATTCAAACAATCAGTATTTTGATGTGAACTGTAATGTATATGTACACGAAATGTTCTCACAAACACAAATACACAATGAAGGTCACAATGGTCAGATATATCATACACCACATGAAATAATTTTGCTAAAGTTTTGTTAAAGAATTAAACACAACACAAATCTAACCTTTAAACAGCATTACAATACAGATAAAAACAAGACGGATTTACCAAGTTCTGGATGCTTGCAAGCTCAGGTTAACTGAGTCAAATTTATCGCACTAACTGTTCAAAAGTTACGAGTATGAACCATGGAATTGTAATAAACCTTGCCATTGATATGGGATATTTGAAAAATTAATTATGTGGGTGAATCACCCACCTACTTGTTCACAAATTGTTGT
The DNA here is from genome assembly GCA_030765055.1 of Mantis religiosa. Taxonomy (NCBI): domain Eukaryota; kingdom Metazoa; phylum Arthropoda; class Insecta; order Mantodea; family Mantidae; genus Mantis; species Mantis religiosa. The sequence continues at coordinate 220,425,336 of CM060952.1, read as the reverse complement.
ATTAGTAAAAAAAATTCTTTATATTGTTATATTATGTTTTGTTCATTGTGAGTAATTTAAAAATGGTAATTATAATAATACTTTAATGCAAATTTGGAGCGGGGCACACCCCCACATGAAAACAAAGATATATATTTAAAAAAATGTGTTATAGTAATGCCAAGTTGTTGTTAAATGTACATTTATTGTTATGTTTCATTCAATGTTTATTTATTGTTATATTTTATGTATGTTATATTTGTGTTATGTATCATTGTTGTAAACAAAATTGCCAAATTTAGGGAATTCTTTGAAATATATGGAAATATATTGTTAATGAGTTAAGTTATTTTCCATATATTTCGAAGATAGTCATTTGTAACGGTAGTTTTTGTTTGAACTGAAAATTAGTTTTGTTTGCTGATCTATTAGTGGGCCAAGTAATGAGAATATATATATATAAATGAACAGCTGTTAGGGAAGCAGAAAATCAATAATCTTGTTTCATGACGATGGAAAAATGTCGGAGTGAATATAAAAGTTTTGGATAGTAACATAAAATCAATAATCTTCAAAAAAGATATGTTCTGTAATCTTGATAGTGATGAGTGGGCGTGCAGGAGTGAGCAATTTTATGTAGGTAATTAATGGAAACTATTTATTAAGGAAGTAAGGATTTATCGATATGTAGAGATAACCTGCAATGATTGACTAGGAAAGAAAGTTTTAGTAAAATTTAACCCAGATTATAAAATTAAATTATATATTACGAAATTGGACCTACCCAAAATTGTATTTATTTCACTCGAAACCACACCTGAAAACGAGAGGTCTCATGACTCTTATTTAAGCAGACACAATAATCAAGAAACAATTCAAACTATAATGAAGTAACCATGTTATATCTGGTTTCCCGACCTGGATCTTCGAAACAGTCAACGTGCATCCTATCTTCAACATAGAAATCTGGTTACAATTGGCAGTGAAAGCTATAAGAGTATGTGTAGATAAAATACCAGGGATACAAATAAAATGCTTGGAGAGAATATATGGGGCAGTTGTTGTTGGGTTGTTTAAATTCCAAAACCTCCTATGTACTTATAGAGAGATAAAAATGAATTACGAAAGAGAAAAGTATGTTGATATTTGTGACAAAATGGCAAGAGAAGGCTTTGCATAGGCCAGAGCACGAGTGAGAAGGTTAAAAGGCTTAGGGAAGAGAGAAGAACAAGGAAAGAGTATACTCTGTAACATGAAAATAAATAGTTTTTGTCATTGATAGAATGTGAGGAAGCAAAGAATTGGAGAGTAAAATTACAGAAGAAGAATTGGACTATATTACCTAGTGAAATTTTAGTAAAAAGTTATTGAGCATTAAATCAAGAAACAATGTATCTGAGAAATAATGAACTAAAAAAATAAAAAAATAAAAAAAGAATTATGATATAAGCTCTATGCTCTAACAAGATCTACATTTATTTATCAATAAGTTTTGTTCTATCTACACAAATATAACTATTTGCAACAAAAACTTCACTCACCTTAAAATTCTGTAAATTTTTCTTATTAATTGATGAGATCGATTTCCTAAACACTTTTTTTTTGTGTAATTTACGTCCTTTAACTTTTTAAGTCATATCGGACGATGAATGGAATGAGTGAAATGATGCTCAAATGGGTCCAGGGTCCTCCTAAATCCTTGTTTAAATCTTAAACTTCATTTTTACTTAATTTGTTCTATCTGTTACAACTTACCAATTGCATAAAAGTAGTTCAGAATATATATAATCTCTGGGGCTGTTACCAGAAAATCAATATATACATTGCATTTGTCATGAAAATATGCATAAGCTATGTAATTTGATTGAATATTTGTTAGAGCTATATTTGAAAAATGGTTGTGTAAAGAGTAGTATGGGATACGGTATTTTCTGAAACTCATTTCACATCCTTGAAATAATGTTTAACTTTGAATACTGATTCTTAATGAGTAAAGACTGTGATGGAGCGAAGCACAAGATCCTAACTTACATGTTCTAGGTAAACACTGGCAATATATGGAGCATCGAATACTAGTTCAACTCAAAATTATATTTGAGTACTTAGTGAATGTAGCAATATGTAACAGACTTTTCATGTTTGAATTAAATTGTTCACACATGGACACACAAATTTTTGTGCTTGTGCACTCACAGATACAAAAACTGGGTTTATCAGCTTGCTGATCCTTATGTCACCTCTCTTCTTTTCCATCAGTTAGTTTATCTGTTATTTTTAGTGAATAAAATAAGAAACTGTTCAAGTTTGAAGTTTATTTCAGAATTAGAAGTTGCAGGCAAATTGCCCAATAATTGTTATAAGAAGTAAATATGACATATAAGACAGTTATGTCAGTTACAGCTGGCACAATAGTCAGATAAGATTTACCATTTTGGATCCGTAACATAAGAGCTTTTAAAAATATATGAGGGTTGGGGCATAACTCATGGTAACTATGTGTGGTTGTGAAATTCACAATGTGAATATACCAGCATGGGTGGAGAATTTGAAATATAGTGTTGAAAGATGAAGGAATGGATTATCTCTATGGACATTTAAGAACACTCCAATATTTAGGACTGCTTATTAATTAAGCTGGTTGACATGACAATTCAGATTGCATGTCCAATTATGAGTACAGCACACACAAACATTCTAGAGGCCGTCAAAGTAGTCCCCTGCAACATTTACAACATGCTGCCAATAGTGTGAGAGGCACTACTTCACCATTTACCTCACCATGTGTGAATCTGATCATCTGTTGTTGCACAGCAGTTTAATGTCCTGTCTTGTTGTAAGTCACCTACCACGTAATGGCTCCGTTATCTTTTGTTTGAGATCAAAGTCATATGGAGACAGATCAGGGGAGTATGGTGGATGCTCCAATTCTTCCCAACCCCAGCACTGTTGTAGCTGCTTTATGTGATCTTGCTTTGTTGTGGGGAATGATTGTTCTGTCCATAAGATCAGGACATTTGTCCCTAATGCCACATCATACCTGTCTTAGCAACTCACAGCTGGTCACACTTCGCTCATATGGAATGAAGTGACACACATTGACACCCTTGATGTAATAAGTGACAATCACCATCAGTTTCATAGGGGAAGGATTCTGATGAAACTTCTACCTTCTTGGTGATCCGGCATGTTCTGCTCTGCATACTGCTGTTTGAGTTCCAGTTTTTATCCTTGGTCCAAATTTCATGAATGGCAATTATTTACGAAAGGAAGTGCTGACCATCCTGTCGTCATTGTGCTAGGTGAGTAGAGCATATTGCATATCACAGCCACTTTTCAACTTCCATCAGACATGTGGTACACACTTAAATGTAAATTTTCGTAGGTACAGTTCTTTTCACAAAATTCTCTGAATGGTGCTTTCAGAATGCCTCCTTCACTCTCCAACTTCAGTAACATCCATCTTCTGTCTCCCTCTACTAGGTGCTTGATTACTGCACGTGCCATATCGGTCCACACACTCACACGTCATCCAGTGCATTGCTGATTACTGGTTGCCACACACTCTCATTGAAATTCTCCTACCCAACTTGCTACTGTCTGGTATGTAAGGGCATTATTCCCAGCAACTTTCAGCAACTCCCTGTGGTATTTCTCCCATGGAGAACAGCTATTTTGATGTTTGAGCGCTGTTCGACACGAGTTACTACTATCTCGCATGGCGATAGCCGAACAACTGATTTCACATTTATCGAGATTTAACTGTATTGGAACACCACAGTGAAGCGAAATAATTTTTAATTTATAAATGAGTCGTATTTATTATACATGTGCTTCACTTACGTACCTATTTTGAGGACATGTTTCGCAAATCATCGTTTGCGAACCATGTCCTCAAAATAGGTACGTAAGTGAAGCAGATGTATAATAAATACGACTCATCTATAAATTAATAATGATTTCACATTGCTCTTTGTGCTGTTAGCGACAGACTCGGAGACCTCTATTGTTGTGAACAGCTTGTCTTTCATCTATATATTTGAATTCTCCAACAGCACTGGTATTTTCGAAAACACACATAGTTGCCATGAATTATACCACAACCCTTGTATAAATACTTTGTTATTATTTTGCAATAGAGAATCCTGCCATCTGTAGAGAAACAGGGAGATATTTGTGTTTATTTGAAGCAAAAGGTTAGAAACAGTGATGTATTTAACATTTGAAAGTAATGAGTCGGTAATTCAAACACAAACATCACTCAAAATATCCTTACTCGGACATCTTTTGGAGAACGGTTTGTCCCCATTGTCAGCAGTTATCCGACTGGTTGGATCCATGGTTTCATGAAGTGAGCTGGTTTTCTGTGGTGGCATCTGTTGACTGTGAGATGAACTTCCAAAGAGTGTTTTCAGGTGGCAATTCGAAATTTAAAGTATACTGATTACACAGAAAATGAAGCTAGTTACAGTGGAATAATAAATATAATACAAATAAAATATTTAGTGATTATTTTCCACTTATCTTAAGTTGATGACAAAAGTTCTATCTTCTATTTGAAATTAATTTCGTAAGCATTTGCCCACATCTTCAGTCAAACACATTTCGTTGTCAAACAGACTTCATTGTCAAGGATACTATGTATTTACGTATTACCAACATCTGAAGATGAAACAAACCTAGAAAGAGAATCAATTGCCGGTATGTCAAAATTCATTACGCGATTTTTATTTTTTAGAAAAATATTTTTTCCCAAACCATTAATTCTATGGGAACATTGAATTGTTTTAATAATTTAACTTCAGGATTTATTTCATGGTTAAATGACTAAAAATGATCTGCCACGGTTTATTTATCAATTTGTTTATATCTAATGTTACGAAAATGTTCTTTCTTTCTCGTTTCCAAACTACGTTTCGTCTTTCCAATATAAACCTGATCACAAACTAAGCAATTAAATTGATAAATACCAGATTTTTTATTATTAGGAATTTTATCTTTTTTAGAGAATTGTAATAAATTTTTAGTACAATATTTATTTTGAGGAACTAAAGTTATACCAACTTCTTAAAAATTGTTTGAAAATGTTTATTAACCCAAGGATGGTAAGTAAATTTTTTAAATTTATAATCATCTTTTATTTTTTTAAGAGTAGAAATATCATTAATATCTACTTTTTTAATATATAAATTTTTCAATTTTCTTTTGTATAGAATCTTTATTAAAACCATTAATTAAAGCAGTATTAATAATATGTTTATATTCTTTGTTAAATTCTTATTTATTCAGGGGTATGTTTATTAATCTATAAATCAAACTATTATAAACAGCAAATTTATGTGGAAAAGGGTTAAAACCTTTATTTTTTATGTAATTATCAATATGAGTAGATTTCCTATAAATACCAATATCTAATTTGTTATTATTTCTTATTATTTTCAAATCTAGAAAAGGAAGAAATCCATTAATTTTAGTTTCTAATGTGAATTTTATAGCTTTATCTTGTACATTTAGTAATTTTAAAGCATCATTAATTTGTTTTTCAGGAACAATAGCAAAAATATCATCAACATATCTATACCATGTTTTAAAAATTAAAGGAAAAGCTTTAGTGACTTGAATTTCGAAAAAACTCATTAAAAGATAAGCAAGAAAAGGTGAAAGAGGATTACCCATTGCTAAGCCAGAAGTTTCTTGAAAAAAATCACCATTAAAAGTGAAGAAATATCGATCCAAACAAAAATCAGTAAATCGAATAATAATAATAATAAGGATAATAATGATAATAGTAATAATAGAATAATAATAGTAATAGTAATAATAATAGTAATGATGATGATGATGATCATAATAATAATCATAATGATGATGGTGGTGGTGGTGGTGGTGGTGGTGGTGGTGGTGGTGGTGGTGGTGGTGGTGGTGGTGGTGGTGGTGGTGGTGGTGGTGGTGGTGGTGGTGGTGGTGGTGGTGGTGGTGGTGGTGGTGGTGGTGGTGGTGGTGGTGATCATAATAATAATAATAATAATAATCATAATGATGGTGATGGTGGTGGTGGTGGTCATGGTCATGGTCATGGTGATGGTGATGGTCATGGTGATGGTCATGGTGATGGTCATGGCCATGGATAATAATAATAATAATAATAATAATAATAATAATAATAATAATTAATAATAATTAATAATAATAATTATTAATAATAATAATAATAATAATAATAATAATAATAATAATAATAATAATAATAATAATAACAACAACTAATAATAATAATAATAATAATAATAACAACAACTAATAATAATAATAATAATAATAATAATAATAATAACAACAACTAATAATAATAATAACTAATAATAATAATAAAACTAATAAATAAATAAATTTTATTGTCATTGAGCTTTACAGCAATAGAAAACATCAAGAAGATACAATACAAATTATTACACTGTAATACAGAATATGTACAAAGTTAAGCTTAATAGCAATGAATGTTGAAGAATAACTTAAAGATTACAGTTCAGAATGTTTCTATTCAATTGTACAGAGAATGTACAAGGGAAAGTACAGTAATGTACGAAGTCAAAGTTGCGATCTGTACTGTACAGGTGCCTCAAAAGTTTCCACTGTATACATATGCAGAGTAACATAGATAAATGAATCAGTCAACAAGAGGTTATAGTGAGAGTGCTTACATCTCAAAGTACTCCTGTAATGAATAAAAAGGTGTGGCAGTAAGCCAGTCATACAATTTCTGCTTGAACGCTATTGCGAGACTATGTTTTAGTGTTATTGGTAGTTTATTGTACTTTTTTGAGCCTAGCACTTCAAAGGTTTTCTGAGTTGTCGTCATATCTATATCTTGACGAGATCTAGTACTATAGGTGTGTCCATCTAGTCTATTTTGTAGCTCTGGTAAGCGATTCTTTATATATAACAGTACGGTGTATATATTGTCACCCGAACGTCGGAATTCCCGATAGAACCGGCCGGTAGTAGGGCCAGACGAACTGGTGAATTGTTATTGTGTGCGCTAAGTAATTTAATGTAATCGGCAAGTGTTCCAACTGTAATTGGGTAGAAATAAAGAACATTTTGAGTTCGTGTAATTGGACTTTTAATTTCACGAACCCCCAAAGTCACAATATATACATTTATTACTGCCATTATTTTCAGTTTAATGAACAGTGGTTTGCAATGGGCCAGCTTTGATTCCTCGCACATTATTCGAAATATCTTTTTCTGTAACAAAAGTATGTTCGACACTTGTGAGCTGTTGCCCCAAAGTAATATACCATACGCAGTAATGCTATAAAAAAATGCAGAATATGCTGATCGAATGTAAGCTTCCAGAACATGCCTTTTTAGGTTTCGAATAAGGTGTAGGACTCTGGAGAGTTTTGACTTTATGTGGTTAATATGTGGAGCCCAGGATAATTTGCTGTCTATTACGACACCTCAGAATTTAACATTATCTGAGATACTATTTGTTACTGCTCTGTTACTAAAAAGCATGTGTTGTATTTTGTTCTGATTAAGTAAGAAGCCATTTGCTCTAAACCATGTATCGGCTTTGGTCAGTGTATTTTCTACTGTTGATGTAAGCAACTGAAGGTCTGTGCTCATATTAAAAAATGTAGTACCATCAGCGTATAGGATAGAGTGTGTCATCACAAACGATGGTAGATCATTGATCATTAATAAAAAAAGTAGAGGTCCAATAATCGATCCCTGTGGGACACCGTGTTTTATTTCAGCTATTTTTGATTTCTCGCTTCCTACACAAACCACCTGTTTTCGATTTCCTAGGTACGGGCTGAGAAGGTCGATAGTGGGGCTTTTTATCCCATATAAAGTTAACTTACTAAGATGATAGGTGTGGTCTACACAGTCGAAAGCGTTACTTAGGTCACAGAATGTGGCCTGTGCATAACTTTTATTTTCGAAGGCTGTAAGTACTTTCTGTATTAGTGCAACTATGGCACCAATGGTAGATTTCCCTTTTCTGAAACCATACTGAGATTCCGTAATTATGTTAATTGATTTGAGATACTCATATAACTGGGCATACATGACTGACTCAATCACTTTTGAAAATATGGGAACCAGGGATATGGGTCAATAACTGGCCAAAAGATTTCTGTCTCCTTTTTTGTAAATTGGAATTACTCTGGACACTTTTAATACATCTGGGAATATTCCCTCGACAAGGCATTTTTTTACACAGAAGGTAAGTGGGTCCAGAATGCAATCTATAACCTGTTTTAGGATGTTATTTGATAAACCATAGACATCAGTGCTACCCGATGGCTACAGTTTCTGCACTGTGCCTAATATGATTTGTGGAGTTACTTCTGAAAATACAAAATCATAGCTATTATGTCTTATGTTACTATCTTTCATTAAGTCTATTGTGGGTTCATTAGGACACACAATGTTATCTCCAATTTCCTCCACAGATTTTACAAAGAACTCATTAAACTCGTCAAGGGTTATATTTATGGTGTCATTTTTGTGATCTTTAGCTACCGAATTGATCAAACTCCATGCTTTTTTACATTTATTGCTTGATGATTCAATGTTTCTAAAATTATGAAGCCTTTATCTTCATTTAAAGCAGTTTTATATATAGTTCTTGTATTCACATGAAAGTGCTTCGCAGATTCCGTTTTTTTTTTTTTTTTCTAAACAGATCTAGGTACAACAATATTTTGTTTTTCATTTCTGCCAGTTGTGGTGTGTACCAACCACTTACATTATTTTTTGTGGCTTTCATTCTAATTGCATTGCTGTTTATAGTACATTTGCGTTCTGGAATATATAGTTCAAACATATTTATGAAAGCTGTAAGAAATCTATCAAAGAGCTCTTCCGCTGATAGTACAATGGGGAGCTGCAGGTTACATATTTTCAACCATTGCATACTACATAAGGACATTCAAAAGTTTAAAATGTTACTATCTGTTATGGGCCTAGATATAACAATTTTCTTCGTCCCTGCTGCCAATTGGTCATCTGATTTGATGTTTTTTATTGTGAGCCAGACTGAATCATGATTGGAGTAAGGAAAAGCTACTGTGTCACATGTTAAACGCATTTGATTAATATTTGTAAATATGTTGTCTAAGCAAGCCGAGACTCTTGTAGGTTTATTATTAGTGCATTTGAAGTTAACCTGCCTAAGGAGATTTAAAGATATAAATCCTAACTTCAAAAGAACTCTCCTTAATGTTCAGACACTGCCATGGAAGTCAGTAGAATTTTGAAGCTTCATAAGCACTTTCTTCAGAGTTTGTCTTTGTTTTTCTGTGTTTTAAAAATTATTCGCAGTTTGCCTAACTACTTCTGAATTAAAACATCCAAATTAGATTTTGTGCATGTTCTTAATCTTTGTTTACTGGGCATAGAGAATGGCGTTGTTGCACTAGCACCGATAGCTTTTCTTTCCTTAATAACTCACCTAAACTGCTTTCAGACACAACTGTTGCCTCAGATGTCCTTTCCCAGATTTTTATAGCAGAGCCAGACCATTGTTCTTTTTCTATAAATCTATAGACATTGGTTATTACTTCTCGTGTTTTTAAATGAAGCATTTAGTTCCTAATGTGCTGCTAGGGTGGTATCATTTCTAAATTCTCTCTTGGAACCAGGAGATGTGCACATTTTGAAACAAGTTGTAGTATTACCAAGTAGCTCTGCACTTTCTGTTTAAGGACTATGATACAATGAAGCACAAAATTAATACAATTTTGAGTCGAACTAATACTCAATGCTCCATTTATTGCTAGTATTTACCTAGAACGCGTTTCGTTAGGATCTTCCTAACATCATCAGCTGTTGTCGACAACAGCTGATGATGTTAGGAAGATCCTAACGAAACGCGTTCTAGGTAAATACTAGCAATAAATGGAGCATTGAGTATTAGTTCGACTCAAAATTGTATTAGCTCTGCACTTGTTTACTCACTCGCAACTGATACACAACTGACCTGCCCTCCCCTCCAGTTGCCACCATTTCAAAGTGGACTTGTTCAGATACCACTGCACATCACTCTCCATCTGTCAAGATATAAAAATACATCTGTATATATAATATATATGCCTTCCATTTTGACGTCCATTAGCCTCGACGACAAATCTGAAAATATATTCTCTTTCTATTCCTTCTTTCATATTCAAAACTCCAAATGGTGTAGGAACTGATTCAAAGTGGCCATAGGGGAATTAGGTAGTGTGTTGGCATTACTGTTAACCCTTGCCAAAACTAGATTCAGCTTTGGTGGAATGTTTTCAAGCAGCAAAGAATGAGCAATATGCCGCACTCAGCTTTGCACTATTCCATCATATTGCGTTAACCTAGCGGCCTTTTGTTTCCCTACCCTTTCTTATGAAGTTCATAGGGGACCATTCATTCGTTCCATTTTTAATCTATATACTAATGTTTCTGAACACCTGACTACTGATACTCATTTTACTTGAACAATAACTTAAGACATTTAATACTGATGTGCGTTCCTTACTTCTTAGTTTACAAATATTTTGTTTCTTCTTAGTGTCCCTTTCCATAATTATAAGTATTTACAAAACTGTTAAATAGCTTCATGTAACACTTCACAATGTTTCACAGATATAAAGAAACTGATGGGAACTCCTCTTGCAAACTGTGTGCACTTTGACTGCATTGCACTGCCTGCTCTCTGCTTACCTTACACAGGTGGTGCCTGCCTTGCTTCACTCGTGTCGCCTCCTTTTGTTTATTTGACACATACAACGAATGCAAGAAGTTAGAGGATTGCTGTTTCTTTTAAAAATTTCCTTCAACCCTCCTTTACATTTCTCTGACTGTGTTCCCTGATGTCAGCCCAATAACAAAAAAGTTTCTCACTGCGTATATTTTCTAGTGCATATATATAAAATTTTCTGAAATTACTTAATGTAAAGAATTATAACACTTGTCTGATTTAAGATGGAGAGTTCAAACTTGGTAGGTAGGAGCACTGTAGTGTTCTCTACCTAAGAAAAAAATTCTTGTAGTATTATAGCGGTAAGCTTTATAGTTATCGCATGATGAACATACAAATAGCAAATATCGGAGTTTTACTGAAAAACAAGCATTTTTGAAAAATTTGGGTCAACAAAAACACAAAATGACTGTAAAAATGACATAATCTGATAAATAAAATATTCTGCATAAGGCAATATGTTCAAAGCTTCAAATTATTACAATTAATTATTTATATTATGTTATTAGCAAGTGGCAACAACACGAGGGTAGAAAAGGACGAAGCTAATGTGAATTCCCGTGTGTTAGACAGAGAGAGATATATCCCATTTACTTCCACACTGTCTCTCAAGGTTGAGACAAACTATAGCGTGGAGTACCATGTAGAAGCATTACTAGCATACTTTTTAATGTTTTTTTACTAAATATTTAAATACAAATTAAGGCAAGTTAGTTATGTCATATGTGCAAGATATTTCACTACTATTCCTTTTATTTGTAAATGATCTTGAGGGACACATACCATTGCACAATATAACTCAGTTTGCCGATAATACAACCATAACAATAACTAGTGCTAATGCAGAGATTCATCAAAAGGTAACAGATAAAACAACAGAAGCAACATACAGGTATTTTGAAAACTACAAGTTAAAACTAAACACAAAGAAAACAGTAGCCATTTATTTTCATACTAATCAAAACAAACATTTATGCAGTCTAGCATAGTAATAAACAATATGATCATTATATTGAGATTTAACTGTATTGGAACACCACAGTGAAGCGAAATAATTATTAATGTATAGATGAGTCATATTTATTACACATCAGCTTCACTTATGTACATACGTACGTATGTTTGCATCGTCGGCTCTTATACGAATGTGTAATAAATACGACACATCGGCTTCACTTACGTACCTACATATGTACGTACATTTGCATCGTCGGCTCTTATGCGAATGTGTAATAAATATGACTCATCTATAAATTAATAATATGATCATTGATAAGGTTAAAAGCACCAGATTTTTAGGAGTCTGGATCCAGAGCAATGTCTGACAGTCCTTGGTGTTCCCCTGTAGTATTGGTGACCAAGAAGAACGGTGAGCTACGCTTCTGCGTGGACTACAGGAAGCTGAACGCTGTCACCCGGAAGGACTGTTTCCCCTTACCCCGGATTGACAACACCCTGGACACTAACTGGTGCACAATGGTTCTCGACCCTAGACCTGAAGTCGGGTTCCTGGCAGGTGGCTCTGGATCCAGAGACAAGGCGAATACCGCATTCTCGACAGGCCAAAGGCTTTGGCAGTACATAGTTATGCCCTTTGGCATCTGCAACGCACCAGCTACCTTCCAACGCCTCATGGAGTCAGTGATGAGAGGACTAACTTATGACGCCTGCCTGTTATACTTGGACGACGTCATCATCGTCGGCTAGACGATCGAAGACCATCTCGACAACCTGAGCAAGGTGTTGCAGATACTGCAGGCAACCAACTTGAAGCTGAATGCGAATTAAGTGCCAGCTCTTCGGCAAGGAAGTTAACTACTTCGGCCACATGGTTTCACCAACCGGAGTGGCTACAGATCCGGAGAAGACCCAGGCTGTGAGAAATTGGCCTTGACAAAAGGATAAGCGAGAGTTGCGCAGTTTCCTAGGGCTGTACAGTTATTACCGCCGTTTCATTAAGCAGTTCTCCAACATCGCCAAACCCCTCACCCACCTGACAGAAAAACACTGGCCTTATGCGTGGACGTAGGACGCCGAAGGCACTTTCCAGTACCTGAAGAAGACACTGCGCAGTGCTCCTATTCTGGGATTCCCACAATCAGGTGGCGCCTTTATTGTGGCCACCGACGCCAGTAACCATTGGAGGCGTCCTATCCCAAGTCCAGGACGGCCATGAGCGGCTGATGGCTTACTACAGCAAGACGCTGTCCAAGGCAGAGAAGAACTACTGCGTCACCCGGCGAGAGTTATTGGCGGTAGTAAAGACCCTGGACCACTTCCACAAACACCTGTATGGTCAGCCATTCCACCTGAGGACTGACCACTCCGCCCTAACCTGGCTATTGAGCTTTAGGAACCTGGAAGGCCAGACAGCCCGTTGGGTCCAGAGACTGCAGGAGTATGACTTCACCTCTGAACGTTGTAGAGGGAAGAGCCACGGCAACACAGACGCCATGTCCCAAAGACCCTGTCCAGAAGAGTGCGGCCAGTGCACAAGTGTGGAAGAGAAGGAGCGTGCCGCAGCTGTCCGGCAGTGCCTGCGAATGGCTGGGATAGCGCAGGCCTGAGGAGAGAGCAGCTGGCAGACGCCGACTTGGGGCCGCTCTTGAGATAAGTGGAAGCAGGGACAAGACCAACCTGGGAGGACATCGCACCCAGGAGCGCCACCTACAAGTCGTACTGGGCAAAATGGGACTCACTGAAGATCAGAGAGGGCGTGATGTTCCGGGTATGGGAATCACCTGATGGGAAGACGCAAAGAGAACAGTTGGCACTTCCCCGAAGTAAGGTCTCGGAAGTGTTGGAGGGACAGCACGCCGGTACTTCAGGAGGACACCTGGGAGCAAACCGAACAATCGCCAAACTCCGACAGCGCTACTACTGGCTGAGTCTCTGAGCAAATGCTGAGAGATGGTGCCGTCAATGTCACGTGTGCGTGGCGACTCGTGGTTCCCAAATTAGCCGGGGTCGCATGCAGCAGCACAACGTCGGAGCGGCATTCGAACGGATTGCCGTCGAAATAGCTGGACCATTCCCAGTGTCCGACCGAGGCAACAAGTACCCGATGGTAGTCGTGGACTACTTCAAGTGTCCGGAGGTGTATGCCATTCGGAACCAAATGGCAAAGATAATCACAGACTGCCTAATGGAGCAAGTATTCTGTCGATTTTGGGTGCCGTTAGAGCTCCACAGCGACCAGGGTACCAATTTTGAGTCCAACCTGATGAAGGAAGAGGCACTGGAAAGACTTGGCTTGAATAAGATCCGTACAACACCTCTACAACCCCAGTTGGATGACATGGTCAAAAGGTACACCAAGACCTTAGAAGAACACCTGAGGAAGGTCGTGGCCAGCCATCAGTGAGACTAGGACATCAAGGTGCCACTGTTCTTGCTGGCCTACTGCTCATCTACACACGACACCACTGGCATGATGCCAGCCAGCTTAATGTTTGGCCGCGAGTTACGCCTCCCCTGTGATCTGGCTTTTGGAAGCCCCCGGGATGCAAAACAGCCAGCAACCAAGTATGTGGAGAACGTGGTTGACCATCGCCACAACATGCATGAGATGGCTCATCAGAACATCCAGAAGGCGAGCGACCGCATGAAGGCTCGATACGACAGTCAAGCCAACAGCCAAGGGTTCCAGCAAGGTGACCTGGTCTGGCTGTATCGCCCTACTCGGACCAAGGAACGCTGCCCAAAACTTCAGCAGCCATGGCAAGGACCGTACCGGGTGGTGAAGAGGATTGACGACGTGGTTGGTATGGATTGATGAAACATGGGTAAATGCAGGACACACTAAGACAAGGGCATGGACAGGTGACACTCTTGCAGGTACAATGAAAGTGCCAGTTGGGAAAGGAAATATACTGATTTTCCTTCATGCTGGTGGTGTACATGGTTTTATTCCAGGAGCAATGCTCTTATTCAAATTAAAGAGCACCCATGATTATCATGAAGAAATGAATGAAAATACATTCAAGAGCTGGTTCCAAGAATCTCTTCTGCTGAAGATCGGTGCTGATTGTATTATTGTTATGGACAATACCCCATACCACTCAGTGCAATTTAACAAAGCACCGACAATGAGCGACAGGAAAAGCGTTATTTTGCAGTGGTTGGGGAACAGCAACCTGGTCTGCAGAAATGCCGAAAGCAGAACTCCTGAAAATTGTAAAACTTTACAAGCCACTTATTATTTTTGTCCATTGATAGAAATTAATCATTTCTTCATACTAGCCATATTTCTGTTACTACTGTCAGAGACGAGAACAGACGGCTGAACTGTAGTTAAAATGTGGGAAGGGGTAGAGCCACTCTGAAAAATTGTAAGTTTCCATGCTTGCATGGGATAGTACCATATGTTATTAGAAGTTGTACTAAAGGGTGCAATGAGTTATTTTTATTTTTATGCTTCTCTTAGTTTAATTTATGTTCTATATAAGATGGAAACAAATACATAGAAATATACAAGAAACTATACAAGATTTTGGCCAGTCTAAAGTTTGCATTAGCACCATATCTTTACTGTTCCACATTACCAAGATGGAGTTTCCTCTTTCCTCATATAGGTAACAAAGAAATTCAACACAAGGTTTTGTAGACTGAGATAAACACTTTCTAGGAGAAATAAAGGCAATCTCATGGTAATATATTGCAAAACTAGCATATTTGATGCTCTAGGGGACCTACATTAATCTTTGGACCTACATTAATCTTAATGCTGAATGACTAATATCTAGTCCAAGCATAAGTTTCTGTTTTTTACATATTAAATACAAAAGTGTTTGAACCATCATTTGTGCATTTTCTGCAAATTTTACTTAAACAATGCCAGATTATTGATCACAGTTTTTTTTTTCTCTCTCTTCAGGTTTTGTAACAACTCAGTGAATACCAGAATCACACATGGGGATGACTGACGTGATCGCAGATTACAAATTGAAGAAGATTTTGGCAGAGAACTCAACTGAAGATAAGTTCAATCAAGAAAGGCATCTATGTTTAGAATCTCTGTTATAGAATAACACACTTTTGTTTTATTGGAGTATATAATGAAGACTAAAAAATTAATTGATATAGAGAAAATGGATAGTAAAGTAGAATTCAAACAGGAACCTTGTTTGCTGAAAAGAATATCACCTGAACCACATTCTGATTCAGAAGTGACTCATGATTCAGATCATACAGAGAGTGAGTCAGTTCCTTTAGCTTCAGTTTTTATAAAGAGTTGTTCCGATGTACTTAGAGTTGATCATGAAGTAGACACTGGCTCCAATATACATGTGGTTGATCATGAAGGAGACACCGAGTCCAGCATACATTGTGTTGATCAGGAAGGAGACACCTACTCCAGCATACATTGTGTTGTTCAGGAAGGAAACACCGAGTCCAACATACATTGTGTTGATCATGAAGGAGACACCAAGTCCAGCATACATTGTGTTTATCATGAAGGAGACATCGAGTTCAGCATACGTTGTGTGGATCATGAAGCAGACAGTGACTCAAACATACATGGGGTTCATCATGAAGCAGATAGTGACACCAACATACATGGGGTTCATCATGAAGCAGATAGTGACACCAACATACATGGGGTTCATCATGAAGCAGATAGTGACACCAACATACATGGGGTTGATCATGAAACATACAGTGACACCAACATACATGGGGTTGATCATGAAGCAGATAGTGACACCAACATACATGGGGTTGATCATGAAGTAGATAGTGATTCCAACATACATGGGGTTGATCATGAAGCAGACAGTGGCTCCAACATACATGGGGTTCATCATGAAGCAGACAGTGACACCAACATACATAGGGTTCATCATGAAGCAGACAGTGACTACAACATACATGGGGTTCATCATGAAGCAGACAGTGGCTCCAACATACATGGGGTTCATCATGAAGCAGACAGTGACACCAACATACATGGGGTTCATCATGAAGCAGACAGTGGCTCCAACATACATGGGGTTCATCATGAAGCAGAAAGTGACACCAACATACATGGGGTTGATCATGAAGCAGACGGTGACTCCAACATACATGGGGTTCATCATGAAGCAGACAGTGACTCCAACATACATGGGGTTCATCATGAAGCAGACAGTGACTCCAACATACATGGGGTTCATCATGAAGTAGACAATGACTCCAGCATACATGGGGTTGATTATGTCCACTCCATCATTAAATTTAAAGAAGAGTCTACAGGCTTGGAAAAAGCATTAACCGAAGAACAGTTTGAATCAATGGATACTCTTGGTTCAGAAGTTTGGATAAAGAATAAGTTAGCTTCTTTTGTTATGCCTTTTAAAGTGAAACCAGAATGTGAGATGTATGAGGATAATCATAAGAAAAACATTACAAGTGAGATCAAGGAAAAATATGGATTTCTGGAAAAAACAACTGAAATTATGTGCAAGTCAGAAGAGTTTGATCTTAAAGCTGAGCCGTTACACTTGGACACTGAGGTAAGTGTTTGCAGTGGTGGCGTGGTATTTTGATGCAGTAGTATCTTTACTGCAACTGCTAGATAATTTATTACCTTATCAGATTGTTTTAATCCATTTTCAAATTTACAATGATTTTTTTAATGTTGCAACTTTAAAAAAACGAAGAGCTTCATTTGAATTAACAATAAATGCTAAATTCTGAAAGTTAGAGTTTATTATAAAAAAATTCAGAGAAGGTTATTACATCAGTATTGTATACTGGAGGCATTAATAACTTACCTGGAATTGCTTTAATGTTGTGTAATATTTGGTAGTATAGAATATTGAAAAATGCTAGTGTATATAATTCTTTGGGCTTTTAATTTTAAATTCTGATGCATTTCTTTTCTATTATTATCATCATCATCATCATCATCATCATCATCATCATCATCATCATCAGTACCATTTGTTTTGAACCTTTTGGGAATTGTTTCATATTTAGCACAGTCGATCTATCAATTGTTCTGAAATTCATTCTAATTAACAAGTTTAAGTTAATAAATGATTTTAAATGTAGGTGGTAAACAAGTTCCCTGTCTTTTGCACACGAGGAACAACTAATCATATACAAGAAATCCACCTCCAAACACAATTAGTTTGATGTAAATTCAATAGATGTCAGTATGCTCTACAAACCTTGTAGCTTAAACTGTTGAAATGAGAAAGATTACCTTGAAAATGAGTCTTGAATATGAGTTCATCAAAACATAAACTGTTCAGCACTGAAAATGAAACAAAATCCAAAAACTGAAAGAAAAAAAAATAATAATTTTTGCTTTTTTTTAATACTTTGTCACTTACACTTTATATTTTTGAGTGACTAGTATGTTAAGCCATTGTCCCATTATAAACTTCTTTCAAACCGTCTGTTGTCGTCAGCTCTCCTCTCTCTGGTGGTGGAACTATAAGCTCTTTGTCACTATTGCCAAACACAGATAAAATCGTAAATTTCACTATTAAATGTTCTTAGTATTCCCTTATTTCAATCCATCGGTTTGGTAAACCGAGAGGGATGGCTCAGATGGTGTCATCTGTGACCTGCATTCGGGAGGTCCAGGTTCAATTCCCGTGTCCGACCTACCTGACCCATAGGTTTTTTGGGGGGTTTTCCAGGTCAGCAGGTGAATGCTGGGTTGGATAATTACATCTCCCTAATTTCCTATCCCTCCATTTCATCTCTCAAGCAGTTTTGGTGATTTCATCTGCTGTCTCATTACCTAATATACCACAGTGTCCAGGAAGCAGAATTATATGTTAAATTGTTTGAAAATTCTGCATTATAATAATTTTGAATTGGAAATAATAATTAGAATGTATTAATAGTCATACAAAACTTGAGTGTTTTGTTAATACATTTACTGTACTAAGGAATTGTGTGAAATTTTACAAAACATTTGAAACAAATTCTCACATTACACTTGACACACCCTGCAAACATGAGAGTTGCAACTCTTGGAGCTTTATTGATTATTTGGAGCAATCAGGTGAGGCTCAAGCTGTCTTATGTAATCAGGTACCTAATTGCTGTTGTAGTCCATCGTGAACTGGAGATTCATCCTTCAAATGTGGGTGCATTTGCATACCTAGTGAGTTATACGCTGAGATATCTCTCCTGAATTCTGACATATATCTCTTCTTTATATATGCAAAGGAATCCAAACATTATGAACCACTGTATTCAACAGACATGTAAAAATGGACCACCACCACTTTTTCCCTCTCATCCCAATTTTGTACAGGGATGTATTCTCATGCATGCATTCTGTGCCACACATGAAGGACTTGTACTGATCTATTACATTTGGATGGGAAAAACTTATAGCTTCTTATTAATTTTTAGACACATCTGCTTCACTTTTCTACCTATTTTGAGGACATGTTTCGCAAATCATCGTTCGCATCTAATCGTTTGCTAAAAATTAATAATTTTTCGCTTCACTGTGGTGTTCCAATACAGTTAAATCTCGATATATTATAGCTTCTTCTTTTCGACCTGACTATACCTGCTTTGGTCAAAGGATTACCCTGTAACATGAAAGTATCTATGGCATGCTGGACAAAAGAGAAGTTGGGATAGGACCAAAGCTTTTGACATGGTGGATCATGATATTTTGCTAAATAAGTTGCATAAATATGGTGCAAGGGGGTCGGTTTGAATTGGTGTAAGTCCTATCTTGAAATGAGAGAACAGATAGTTGAGATCAATTTGGTAGAAAAAGACTAAAAACAAATCAAGTAGGAGCTATCACATAAAAGACCTGTAGTATCAGGATTTCCGCAAGGATCTATTCTAGGTCCCCTGCGGTTTTTACTATATATAAATGATCTGCCATTGTGTGTTAAAAACAAATTGGATGCTAAAATCACACTTTTTGTAGAGGATACAAGTATTTTCATTACAGGAAAGGATGATGATAGCCTTAAAGAAAATCTAACATCAGCTTAGAAAAAATATTAAAGTGGTTTAAAGTCAATAGTGTTCGTGTCGTGCTTAATTTAATGTGGAGGACCACCTTGATTTTAGCAGTAACCAAGGAAACTGATTTTGTGGACTGTACTCGATAGAGCTGTATTCATATCACTAGATAAATTTATTGCACATGCTACATTTCTTATGTGAATAATCATGAAGAAGACAACAATACATTTAATATTTGAGATAAACTAAAACGGTTCTTTCATTGCAACAACAAGCTGCACGCAGCCACACAACGAAGCACATCACATGTCTCAACATGTCTGTAACTCTAAAGGAAGAAGAAGCCTCTTTTTTGCACGCTGGCGAGTCACATGATTGGCTGACCGCATAACCGCCACTAAGTGAAATATTCAATCGCCTGCGGGAACAAATGACGATAATGGCGCAAACATACTGGGGCCCAAAAAACTGAACAGTTTTTTAATTTAACATAAACACACTTTGAAAAATATCACTGTTGTTCTTGAACTGTCAGAGGACACAGTTTCACAATGGGACGCCTATATTCACCCTTAGAAGTTTGCACTGTAGCTACCCGCACTAAACCATCACCACCAGGATGAGTCTCAGTGATGATTCCAAGTTTCCAATGCAGAGGAGATGAATTGTCTTACATTAGCAGGACCATGGTGTCTGCCTTAAGATTTTCACTGGAACTGGACCACTTTTGCCTCTGCTGGCGTGAATGTAGATAGTCGGTTGACCACCATTGCCACAGATGTTGTAGACGATCTTGGAGCTGTTGCCATTTCTGTAACTGATTCAGATTGTCAGAACAAGGTGATGGTATGTAAGTCAATGGTTCTCCGATGAGGAAATGACCTGGAGAAAGGTAGGAAGTATCAAAAGGATCATCAGTAAGGCGTAGCAATGGATGGGAGTTCAAGCAAGCCTCAATTTGAATTAGTAATGTGGTTAATTGTTCATAGGTCAGTACTTGTGTACCCATTACTCTGCGAAGATGATATGTCATAGATTTCACTGCAGCCTCATGTAATCCTCCAAAGTGGGGTGAGCTGGGTGGTATAAAATGCCATGTGCATTCATTAGATGAAGCGTAGTCTTGTACAATCTCTTGGTGCTTGTGAGATTGCAAAAGTAGTCTAAGTTCTCTAAGTTTGTTGTTAGCACCTACAAAATTTGTGCCATTGTCACTTAGGATCTCTTTACACAATCCTCGTCTAGCTGTAAACCTTCATAAGGCAGCAACAAAAGCATCAGAAGTCATGTCTGAAACCAACTCAATGTGAATTGCCTTTGTGGATAAACAGACAAAGATAGCTATGTAGGCCTTCACCTGACTCTTGCTGCAAGGCGAGCCATAACGTAGGAAGAATTGACCAGCGTAATCAACTGCAACTCGTAGGAAAGGTCTCGCTGGAGTCACTCTGTAGGTAGGTAGATTGCCCATTAATTGTTGAGCTCCCTTGGCCTTGAGTTTGAAGCACGGCAGGCACTTGTGTAGGATTGACTTAAGAGTTTCTCCTATTCTTGGTATCCAATACCGTTGTCGAAGAGAAGAGGTAAGTAGCTGATTGGAAGCATGCAAAAGTTTAACATGTTCACTTTCAATAATTAGCTTGGTAAGATGATGCTTAGGAGGTAAGTTGAGCTGATGTCTTGACTGGAAGGAAATTTCAGCCTTGTCAATTCTTCCCCCTACTCGGAGTAAACCTTCATTGTCGACAAATGGATGCAAAGATTTCAATGAGCTTTTAGTAGGAACGTGTCCTTTATCATTAAGTTCTGTTAACTCTGTGATATAAGCTGATTGTTGAGCAAGTTTAATGCAGCAGTGCAATGACTGTTGAAGCTCAAGTGCTGAGAGATGACCTTGCCGTCTCGTGTTGCTGTTTCTACAGTTGAATGTAAATCTCAGCATGTATGCTGTCACTCTCTGCAGGCATAACAATTTTGAAAAACGAGAAATGATATCACTTTCTGTAGTGACCATCAAGCATGCAGTAGTGCGTTGCTCAGTAGCATCTTGAATATCTAATCGTTTGGGTTGTTCTTGCCAAGATGCAAAGGGTTGTGAGATCCAATCAGGACCTTTCCACCACAAGTCATTTGAGGCTAGAGGTTCAGTCGAAACTCCTCTCGAAATGAGATCTGCTGGATTATTTTGAGTAGCTAAATATTGCCAAGCAGCAGTTTCTGATAACTCTTGTATTTGTGAAACTCTGTTGGCTACAAAAGTCTTCCATTTGTGGGGGTTGGATTTAATCCATGCTAGAACAATCATAGAGTCCATCCATAGATAGTTCTGTGAAGTCTGCAGCTTAAGGTTAGCTACAACCTTGTAAAGTTTAGCGAGTAGTAAAGCACTACAAAGTTCGAGCCGAGGAATGGATTGTTTCTTTAATGGTGCAACCTTGGATTTGGAGCAAAGAAGTCGGGTTTTCACCTCATTGCAGCTGTTCATAGAACGAAGATAAATACAGGCACTATAAGCCTTTTCTGAGGCATCGCAAAATCCATGTATTTGTATGTCCCTTAATGTACCTGTGTTTAGGACGTGTCTTGGAATACGTATAGCATGAATGATGGACAATGTCTCGCAGAAATTTAGCCATTGTTGGATGAGGTGAGATGGTATCAATTCATCTCAACCGAGATTTTCCAACCAAAGAGATTGTAGAAACATCTTGGCATTTATGACAATAGGACTCACTAGGCCTAAAGGATCAAAAATAGATGATATGACAGAAAGTATGCTTCGTTTGGTGTAGCTAGAATTTAGATTATCCTGAAGAGATGGATTGTCTTGTATCTGGAATTGATCTGTTCCAGGATGCTAGAGGAGACCAAGAGCATGCGCATTTTCACTGCTATCCAATGAAAGTGGAAGTTGTGTCTCTCTGTGTTCCAGTGGAATGGATTTTAAAATATCTTCATGATTAGAACACCATTTCCTAAGTGGGAATCCGCCACTGTCTAACATCTGAAGTAGCTGCCTCTGAATATGTAAAGCTTCCTGTAGATCATTATGACCACATAAGCTATCATCTATGTAGAAGGATTCATGAATAGCTTGAGAAGCTAGTGCATATTTAGCCTCTTTCTCTGAAGCTAGTTGATGCAAGGTCCTTATGGCCAAAAAGGATGCAGGTTTGGTACCATATGTGACTGTAGTAAGAGCGTAGTCCTTGACAGGTTCATCTTTGTTCTCTCGCCATACTATTCTTTGGAGATCTTGATCATCAGGATGCATTTTCACTCGCCTGTACATCTTAGAAATGTCAGCTGAGAATGCATAGCGATAAGTTCTGAAGCGTAAAATTATGGAGGTAAGGTCATCCTGAATAGTAGGACCCAACTTCAGCACATCATTCAAGGATAGTCCTGAAGATGACTGCGCAGATGCATCAAATACAACTCTGGTGCGAGTAGTAGTAGACAAAGGTTTGAAAACTGCATGATGCGGAAGATAGTAACAAGGTTCGCTTTCCTTTGGTGGTGACACTTGCTTCATTTACCCCATGGATTCATATTCAAAGAGAAATTGAGTGGAATCTTCTTTTAGTGTGATGTCGTTTTGAAAACGTCGTTCTAAGTGCATAAAGCGATTGATGGCTTGCTGTCTAGATTCACCTAAGCGATTTTTGTCCTCCTTGACGGGTAGACGAACTGTAAAGCTACCATCGGCATTACGAGTGGTTGTTTTTACATAGTATTCTTCACCTTCTTTTTCCTCCTTAGTAAGAACAAGCTGAGGAAATTTGTCCTTGTTTCTTTAAGGTTTTCCCATGCAATAATTCAAAGAATAAGGAACTTCCGATTAGGATTTCAACTTCATCAGGAATGTTGAACCTAGGATCTGCTAATGGAATGCTAGAAGGAATATTCCAGTTGCACAAATTGATATGTGCGGAAGGTAGTTTTCCTGTTATACGAGGAAGTACTAGACATTCAATTTTAGTCTTAAAATCATATACCATAGATTTCAGATTGACCTGAACATGGTGAGTGGCCGTAGAAATGGTGTCATTTATACCATTGATAGGCGTATCAGCTGTCACCTTGTTAAGCTGTAAGTGCTTCGCAAGATCTGCAGTTATGAAATTGGATTGACTGGCAGAGTCGAGGAGTGCTCTACATTGTATGAGATTGCCATATCTGTCTTCCACTTGCACTAGTGCGGTGGCAAGCAAAACCTGCTGTGTGGATTTTGATTTAAAAGAACAGTAGTCAATTGTTCTAGTAGAATCATTTACAGGACTAGATGAAGTTGCACGTGAAGCATTTTCTCTGTTACTATCATGAAGCAACTTGCTGTGAGTGGATGAGCCACAATTGCAGTATGAGGCACGATTACATTTACTTGATATGTGATTAGGAGCAAAGTAATTGGCACAAAGGCGCTTGGATTTAATGAAAGTCCAACACTTATGCACATTAAGGTTTTTGAAGTTATCACAATTATGTAGCATGTGATTGCTCTGACAAAATGGACATACACGATCACTCGTGGATAAGTAAGAGTGCTTACTGTCTCTGCTGTTGGGCTTAGCAGAGTGTAAATCAGTCATGATAGAGGCAAAGCCTCAGATACATATTCCGGAAAAATTTAAAAGTAAGTGTTGTTTAGTGTCATTAATTGACTCTCTTTAAAGTTAATTTATCATAACAACACTGTTTTCAACACTTCCAAGAAAGGAATTTCACTTAAGTTATCGAAATTAGCTCTCAATATGAAAATGTTGACCTGTTCTGGTAATTTATCAAGAAATTATCAAACAAAGGTAAATTCTCTTTTGATTATATCCCTTCTTTTGACAAGAGCTTTCAAATCCTGCTCCATATTCAATGGTTATGAGACTTGCTTAAAGGAGAGAAAGAAAGAAAAGGAATGTTCTGACCTGAAATGTGTTGCAATGCAGGCTTCTGCATCATTGCGAATGAAATGCTGATCATCTGCTGCGTAGATCCCGATGCTTGGCGTCCTGGGGCCCATTTATGTACATCCATGCAGAAGAAACTGTTGCGTTGCACAAAAAATATCCGCCCGTGAAGGACCAATGTTCGTGACGTGCTTAATTTAATGCGGAGGACCACCTTGATTTTAGCAGAAACCAAGGAAACTGATTTTGTGGACTGTACTCGATAGAGCTGTATTCATATCACTAGATAAATTTATTGCACATGCTACATTTCTTATGTGAATAATCATGAAGAAGACAACAATACATTTAATATTTGAGATAAACTAAAACGGTTCTTTCATTGCAACAACAAGCTGCACGCAGCCACACAACAAAGCACATCACATGTCTCAACATGTCTGTAACTCTAAAGGAAGAAGAAGCCTCTTTTTTGCGCGCTGGCAAGTCACATGATTGGCTGTCCGCATAACCGGCGCCAAGTGAAATATTCATGCGCCCGCCGGAACAAATGACGATAATGGTGCAAACAAATAGGTTGCTTGTAAATGAAGAGAAAACAATAGCACTCAATTTCCAGCACAAGGCTTGTCGAAAAGTGGGAAATCCTTGCATCTCAATTGGTGCCACGTCGGTAAATTTTGAGCATGAAAGTAAATGTAGACAAAAATTTAAGCTGGGACAAAAATATTTAAAAGTTAGCAGTGAAGCTGAGCCAAACTTGCTTTGTTTCTACATCAGCTGAGAACTCGAGTAACATCTAAGGTGCTCAGAACATGTTACTTTGCTTGTTTTCATTCTCTTCTATCATATAGTCTAATACTATGGGGTTATGCTACTAACAGTAAGATAATGTTTAAGCTACAAAAGAAGGCATTAAGAATTATGGTGCAGAAATCATTTCAGCAATTTCAATATCTTGACTCTTCCAAGTTTACGTATGAAACAATTATTAACTGATATGAAGGCTAACAATGCAAATTATGTCAAAAATGCTGAAATACACGCTCATAACACCATAATAGACATAAATTACACACCTTTCATAAAACTAAGCTGTTTGAGACTTCTGTCAAATATATGGGTTTAAAATTATATAACAACTTGCCAAGTCAATAAAAAGATATTTCCTCTGTAAATCTACTCGGTTAGTGAATATTTTGAATATAATTCAGGTAAAGTGTAAATCTATCATTTGCGTGCAATGCACTAAACTAATTTATTCTTGTTTTTATGTGATCAAAAATTCAAGATTTATCAACATAGAAGATTCTTGAAAATTCCTTTAAAGTGCAATATTAGTGTGAGTTATGCATTATTGGAGGAATTTAGTAACAGTGATGTCAAAATCAATTGAAAAAAGCTATTTGTAGTCTTCTTTTTTACATTAAATGAAGAAAATGAAACATAGGTAGAACACAAATGCTCCAAAATTGTAGAAAAAATTAAAAATGAAAAGAAAATTAATGTTATCAACCATATCATGAAAGCCTTTAAAAAGAAACCAGATATTTACATTAAAGCAGACAAGGGAATAAAATAGTAATTTTGGAAAAAGCAGAATATACAAAGAGGATGGAAGACATGCTAGAGGGTAGTAATTACCAAAAAGTGGAAACCAACTCTTTGAAGTATTGCACTGAATCCACAAATAAAACATTAAAAGAAAGCAAAGTACTTTACAAAAAAGATTTTCACAAAATTAAAGTAGATAATCCAACATTACCAAGAGTATATGTGCTACCAAAAATTCACAAAACAGGAAGTGCCACGAGACCTGTCACTAGTAGCATAAATGCCCCCACATATAATTTGGCCAAATGGAGGAAGTGCCACGAGACCTGTCACTAGTAGCATAAATGCCCCCACATATAATTTGGCCAAATGGTTACTAAATAAATTCAGTAGTTTCCCAAAGTTTGAAAGAGCAAATTAAAAAAATTCTTTAGACCTGGAAGAAAAAAACAGACATAGATAGATAGATGGATGGATGGATGGATGGATGGATGGATGGATGGATGGATGGATGGATGGATGGATGGATGGATGGATGGATGGATGGATGGATGGATGGATGGATGGATGGATGGATGGATGGATGGATGGATGGATGGATGGATGGATGGATGGATGGATGGATGGATGGATGGATGGATGGATGGATGGATGGATG